>NIVC01001322.1:214060-260118 GCA_002269645.1 Macrostomum lignano | reverse complement strand
AATGCATCTTAATTTGGTCCGTTATACCAGCTAGGTGACATTTTGACTCGACTCGCTGGCTTAACGCGCACTCGTGATCTAGGCGTTGCTGAATTTAGCACACTTCGCGCCCCCCCATTAGCCGAGTTCCGAGCTTCGTCCTACCACTCAAAGTGTATCTGAATTTGAAAAGTAATTAATTGGGAGACGCACTGGGCGTACATTTCCTATCAATAATAATTGAATTTGTTACAACCAATTTTCAGAAATCAAGTACAAGGGTTGTTATTTTTCACACCAAGGCACCAATGCTTACTTATTTTTTCAAAAATGACTCCAAAATGGAAGTTCTGTCTGCGTGTTTGAATGCCAAAGTAGTTAGAATGAAATATTTTGGATACAAAGTAACCAATGTTCTGTGGCATGTTCTAAAATCAATTCTATGTCTGATGATGAGTGCCATAGCCGGTGGCCGGGAAACAAAAGAGAAACTTGTGGTGGCAAATCTAGTATGAGTGTCTACCATGTTCCATGCTATGGTTCGTTAGTGCCGGGTAAGTGATATCCTTTTCTACGAAACATGCAAATTAGCTGCCTAAAAATACACCGAGTCACACTTTTGTTGTTCTTTCAGCGACGTCAAAGGATGCTATGTTTTTGCTTACGGACACAAGTTGCTAAGCATAGAAGTAAATACGAACTTCGAATTCTTGAGCCAACAAGTGTGTGCTTCTGAGTGCATGGCAAAGGGGATATACTCATTTTTTGGACTAGCGTGGGGCGACCGATGCTTCTGCGGCAATCAAATAAATGGAGGAACCGCTTTGCCTTCGAATAAAGGATTTTGTAGAATGCAATGCAAAAACTTCCATTATGGAGAAACTTGCGGTGGCCCTGGGCAAATGGAAATATTCGATTTAGTTGCTGTAGCGAACTAAATCGAACTAAACTGGCTGGATCACGACTGGCTAAACTCAACTTGACTGAAAATGCTAAAAATGTAATTCCAATAATTGATAAATAAACTAAAAAGTTGAAACGCCATAACCAACGTTAAAGAAAAAAAAAGATCTGCATAAAAATGAATAAAATTACTTCTGACTTGTCATTTCTTCAAATTATACAAGTGTCTTGACACCATTAGGTCCGAGAAAATATGAATTCTTTTATGAAAAAGAAGAGTTAAAGGCACTTAGTAATCAAATAAACCTTCAAATCACCCGACTGATGTACAGAGACAAAACTTCTGTAGGAATCATTTATATACTAAGACGCAAAGCGGAGGCCCCTTGCGCGCACGCGCTCGCAGAACAGGCGGGAGGGGCAGGCAACAGCAGCCTGAGGGGTCAGCTCAAGCGCCTGCAAGTCAGCGATGAGGCAGTCCGAGGCAGTGCGGGCTTGTTGCTCGGTCGGCCGGAGCAGCATGGCCAGGGCCAAAGGGTCCGTAGGCAGTGGCCCAGCAGCATCTGGCGGCGCCGGCGCAGAATCAGGAATGTAGGAGTCATGGAAGTGCTGTAAATCGGCTTTATTTAAAAAAATTGTTAATAATTTCCCCAGATTAGCTTTAAAAGTACACACGCTCTTATACCTAGTAAGTTTGTACATAATAATTTCATATATTTAAGCTAGTAAGTAGCTTTATCATTCTCTCATACGAGGGCTGCCCTGAAAGTTTTGAAAGTAAAAAAATGAGAACGAGCAGAATCAGAAACTGCTACAAACAAAACTTTTTTTGCATTTTGAAGCAGTAATTTTTTTTCTTTCTGAATATAGCTAACTTCAATATTGTATATTTTGGTCATTTCATTTAAAAATCATACTTGAATAATCATCGTCTGCAATCGCCTCGCACTGATAGTATAATCATTAGCCTTCGAGGCAGCCTTCTCAACACAGTCTCACCCGAATGGGTCTCTGGTTCACTTTCAGTTGTGTCTGTGCCGGAAACAGGGGTTGGCGCGGCTGGGTGCTTGCTGCCGTGGGCTAACTCACTAACTCCGGAACCCGTAGCAACACACTTCTCCCATGGCTTGAGCATCCCGTCATCTCCACCAGTAGCAACACACTTCTCCCATGGCTTGAGCATCCCGTCATCTCCACCCGTAGCAACACACTTCTCCCATGGCTTGAGCATCCCGTCATCTCCACCCGTAGCAACACACTTCTCCCATGGCTTGAGCATCCCGTCATTTCCACCAGTAGCAACACACTTCTCCCATGGCTTGAGCATCCCGTCATTTCCACCCGTAGCAACACACTTCTCCCATGGCTTGAGCATCCCGTCATTTCCACCAGTAGCTCAGGCAGCTCAGACAATCACACAGAAAGGGGGTGGGTGATGCGCGTAAATTTCCTTATCTTTAGCAACTAAGTAAACTTCTTAACCTTCAGACAAAGCAGGGTGGCGGGCATGTGAGGAAAAGTGCAATGTCGGGTGCACCCGCACTGAGGGCTGAATGGATCGCTCAGCAGTGCAAGTGTACGCCGGCACAACACCACACCACAGCCTCTGCTGAAGCGGCCCCTGCAGCGGGGCATTCGCACGTCGAACCCAGCGGCCCGCAGCCGGCAACGACAGCCGCCCCGACTATGGATCCTCCCGTTGACTCCTCGACCGCGCCAAAATGCGATCGAGCTGTCTCCGTGCGCTGCATCCCGCTGAATTTCTTACTCTGCTCTATCTTCCCTGCTCCTGGCCCATTCTGTGCCGCAACTCCATCCACTACCTCCATAGCAACCGTCTGATACTCAGCCTCCCGCAGCAGCCATTGATGAAGAGCGCTGAGCGTGTCATTTCTGCCATTCTCCCCGACCCATCGGTGATACCGTGCCAGGGTGTCCGTCGGCAATTTCTTTTGCATCGCGAAGATAAAGCAATCCATTGCTGTCTAGTTTAGCTTCACGACCCGCCTCCATCAGGTTGATAACCGCTACATCCACCAGATCATCCAGCTTCTTCAACTGAGGCGCGCTCTCCGTCAAAATGGGCCGAAAACGGTCCAGATCCTCCAACACTAGCACCAGACGGCGCCGCTCTCCTCCATATTCTCTCTCCAACCTATCCAGAGCCGCCTTGTACGCAAATTCAGAATGCCCTAAGTTGGCTATTAGCTTCAGCGCATCGCCCTGCAGACACTGCCTCAGTTGCAATAGCTTGTACACTCGAGAGGAGGGTGCAGCATCTACACACGCGTAAAAGGCCGCCTTCCACCCCTCGTACTGACGCTTATCACCTGAGAAACTGGGAATCACCACCCGCTGCAATTGCCACCACATGTCCTGACTGACCTGCCTCTCGCTTCTTCTCTCAGCCTCAATGTACACTCCTGCTGAACGATTGGCTCTCTTAGTTGCCACTGTACACTGGCTGACTGTGAGGTGGCTGGCCTGGGTGCAGAGTTTGATTTTATCGATCGCTCGCCTCACCCCCCCCCTTCGTGGGCAGTCCAATCAGCTCTTCCACTCCTGTCTGGCGCAGCGCTTACACCCACCTCAGCCCCAATCGACTGTTCAGCCAAACCTGAACCTGGGCTAGGCCTTTCACACGGGCTCTCTGCCTTAGTGCTGCCAGTAACAATTTTCAATCGCCTCAGCTCCTCTGCCAACTGCTCATGCCGTTGTTGATAGTCTCTCTCTAGCTCTCTCTGCACTTCTTCCAACTCCAGCGCTCTGAGCTCCGCGGCTTGCACTTTTCGCTGCTCTTCCTCACGCCTCTGCTGTTCTTCAAACTCCGCCAAGCGATCCTGCTCCTCCCTCTCAGCTGCTTTGCTTCTGCTACGATCTTTCCAGAACTCGGTCATCAGACCCACAGTCTCACCGTAGTCCTTTTCAGCATTCTCCAGCTCCTTGATCGTTTGGCGACGCAGTGGCAGGTCGTCTCCGGCGAAGCTCCAGCAGCTTCTCCAGCTCAGTGGTCACAGCCTCGAACAGCTTTTCCAAGAAATTCGCTTGCTGTTGTACTTCGGCGCCGTCTTGACCACCAGCAGCGAGTTGTTGCACCAGGCGGTTTCTTCCATTGGTGAATGCGGCCTTGGCCCTTATCTTTGCGGCCTTCGCGTCAATCAGCTTGCGTTCTTCCTCGTCGGCCGGCGGGTAGTTCGACTCGGTGTCCTCACCGTCCTTTTGCATTTTTGAACCACGCTCTGCTACCAGTTGTTAAAGCGGATGACTGTTCAGAACAAAAGAATAAGGAAAAAAGTCGGATTCTTAAAAGTATTTTTCTTGCCTTCAGCACTTCTGCCGGTCTCGCGCAGACACAAAAAAACTTACCAAACTTACCAGAAAATCGCACCTTTTAATTATTATTTAAAATTTGGTGGGGTTAACAGAGAGAGGGGGTTGGCTCATTTACATTAAATAAAGAAAAAATACATCTACAGTTAAATAAGTAAAACCCCAAAAATATAACAAAAAACTGAACCTCCAGAACATGGTGTTGGGTGTGTTCAAATCTAAGATATGGTGTTTGGTGTGTTCAGATGTTAGATATGGTGTTGGGTGTGTTCAGATGTTAGATATGGTGTTGGGTGTGTTCAGATGTCAGATATGGTGTTGGGTGAGTTCAGACGTTAGATATGGTGTTGGGTGTGTTCAGATGTTAGATATAGTGTGCTTGTCAATGTAGAGAACATTTTAATTGTAATAACAAGTTTGTCAGCTCCTGTCTGCTCTCGGTCGCAGAAGGCTTGTCTGGTGCCCTTTAGTTTTTTTAATCTGAAGATATTAAAATAATAGATTTCGTAGTCAAATATCTACCCGGTTACCTAGTAGTCACAAATGAAACAATCCTCTTTCAAGTAACTGAGGGAAAAATAATTTATTTCTAGCAAAAAATCGCTCGACTATGCATGTAAGCGGTGGCACGAGCAAAAATTCACGGTGGAATAGAAATTATAGCTTCACACACGATGGTTGGATATCGTTCAATCAAATCGACACCTGGCCGGATTTTATGACGCATTAACAAGCTCACATCTGGGCGCGTATTGAGTTACTTATGCATGCGCCATGCAGTCTGTTTTGACCTTAACGACGCCGCGCAAACGTGTTCAGGCATATTTTCATTGATCCTTTTATCGGCAGATGTGTCTCACTAATTTATTACTTTAATCCATTGCCGCGCAAGGACTTTACTAGATGTTGAATTGTTATCAGGACGTAAAACTCGCATTCTGAGGAGAATTTATTTGTAGTCAAAATCTCGTTCAAAATCCATTACAATTGGTCTACGAATAATCTAAGTTACATCAACGTAAATCAACTTTGGCCAATAGGAGTTCATGTGTGAGCAGCTTATTGAGATCTCAGTAGAGCTGCAATATATAAGTTTCATTCAGACCTCTTCTACTAGCCAAACGAAACCAGACTCTAGCTTGCCGTTCACCGTACCTGAATAGAAGCTTCCGGTCCTCGAGTCAAGATGCATTCATTCCTGCGAAGCTACGATCATCATGAAGAGCATCGGGCCAGAGCAGACCATCGAAACCATGCAGCAAATCTGCCCGACCTGCCCGCGCTGCAGCAGCATCCGAGGCAAGAGCACAGCTGCCAGCAAGAACGCTGCCAGCGCGTGCTGATCAACGTTTCTGGGGAGCTGTTCGAGACCCAGCTAAAAACGCTGGACCGCTATCCAGACACTCTCCTAGGAGACGAGACTAAACGACTGGCGCACTGGGACCCCGATCGATGCGAGTACTTCTTTGATCGGCACAGACCCTCTTTCCCGGCCATACTCAACTTCTACCAATCCGGTGGGCGCCTCCGCCGTCCGCAGGAGGTGCCCGAGGAGATCTTCTACGACGAGTTGCGATTCTTCCAGTTCAACCGGGATATTATTCGCGACTTTCTACTATCCGAAGGCTACGCCAGGCGAATTGTTAAGCGAGTCGCCGGGCAAAGCTTACGCGCTCGCTTGTACGCCACGTTTGAGCATCCGGAGTCTTCGAATACGGCTCGAGCGGTGTCGGCGTTTAGCGTATTGGTCATAGTGCTGAGTATTGTGCTATTCTGCATTGAAACAGTGCCTGAGGAAGCCTTAGACACGGAGAGATGCTCTCAGGGCGGCGTCGAGTATTTGTATCGGCCAAGCCCCACAGCTGCGCCGTCGCGTGCGAAGCATTCTTTGGTCTCTCCGCAGCACCAGCTTAGCTGGATTTTTATTCTAGAAGCTCTTTGCGTTTCCTGGTTTACATTGGAGTTCATAATTCGAATGCTGACCTACCCGTACCCTCGCAGGGCTCTGCTGTACTCCCTGACTAACTGGCTAGACGTGGTCAGCATCCTTCCGTTTGTCGTGTCAGCCGTTTTCATAGCCGACGGCTGTCTAGACCAGCAGGTCTGCTCGCGTCGCTCTTACCTGCTGAAAGCGTTCGGCTTCCTTCGTGTACTTCGAGTGTTCAAGTTTCACAAGTACGTTGCCGGGATGCAGATACTTGGGCGAACTTTGCGAATGAGCTTCGCGAGATGACTATGTTTGTGTTCTTCTTGTGCATCTGCGTTGTGCTCTTCTCCACGGCGATCTACTATACGGAGTCTGACAATGACCGGCTTCAGTTCAGTAGCATCCCGGACTCATTCTGGTGGGCTGTGATCAGCATGTGCACAGTTGGATACGGAGACTATGTGCCGCGTAGCCTCAGCGGCAAACTTGTTGGCGCAATTTGCGTAGTAGCCGGCGTCATGACCATAGCGCTGCCAGTGCCCGTGATCGTCACCAACTTCAACACCGTCTACAGGCAGGCTGTGCAGCGCAGGGTCAGACCTGAGGTTGTTGAAGAGAAACTGATTTACGCCTGAACTTCTTCAATTAGTTCAGCCAATGCGTCGTTTGCTAAGGACATCTGGTGTACAAAATTAGCTCGAAGCTGACGTGAGGATAGTTTGTTTACTAGGGCGTGGACTCGAAAACTAGATATTATATAGCTGGATAGTTGTAGGAACCTATTGCTATTGCTTCTACGCTAGTATTTGAAATTTCATTCGGAATTTTTTTGTTAATTCTGACCCAATAAAGTACTTGCAATACTTTGAAACTTGCTTGCTCGGTCTCTTCCCGATTTGAAAAATCCCAATCCTGATAAATCCGTTGGATGGTGTATAGCTGATATAGGATCCAACTGAAGCAAAGAGAATCGAAAACAGCGGATTTCATTGGATTTACCAAAAGTCAGGGTTTCAGTGGCTCACTCGATTCTGTTGTTATTTTATATTTATACTATGCAAAGTAGAAATAGTATGGAAACCTATGGTTTTTTTCGATAAAGCTCACTAGCAATCTGCGCTCCTTTTAAACTGTCCATGTATACAGCTCACAATTATTTTCATTTTTCTTTTCATTTGCTGTTGAGAATCTGCTTCTCCGCTCTTCCTCAGTCCTTGAGAATCTGCCACGCCGCTCTCTCTCAGTCCTTGAGAATCTGCCTCGCGGCTCTCCCTCAGTCCTTGAGAATCTGCCTCGCGGCTCTCCCTCAGTCCTTGAGAATCTGCCTCGCGGCTCTCCCTCAGTCCTTGAGAATCTGCCTCGCGGCTCTCCTTCAGTCCTTGAGAATCTGCCTCGCGGCTCTCCTTCAGTCCTTGAGAATCTGCCACTCCGCTCCCCCTCAGTCCTTAAGAATCTGCCTCGCGGCTCTCCCTCAGTCCTTGAGAATCTGCCTCGCGGCTCTCCCTCAGTCCTTGAGAATCTGCCTCGCGGCTCTCCCTCAGTCCTTGAGAATCTGCCTCGCGGCTCTCCCTCAGTCCTTGAGAATCTGCCTCGCGGCTCTCCTTCAGTCCTTGAGAATCTGCCTCTCCACTCTCCCTCAGTCCTTGAGAATCTGCCTCTCCACTCTCCCTTAGTCCTTGAGAATCTGCCTCGCGTCTCTCCTTCAGTCCTTGAGAATCTGCCTCGCGGCTCTCCTTCAGTCCTTGAGAATCTGCCACTCCGCTCCCCCTCAGTCCTTGAGAATCTGCCTCGCGGCTCTCCCTCAGTCCTTGAGAATCTGCCTCGCGGCTCTCCCTCAGTCCTTGAGAATCTGCCTCGCGGCTCTCCCTCAGTCCTTGAGAATCTGCCTCGCGGCTCTCCCTCAGTCCTTGAGAATCTGCCTCGCGGCTCTCCCTCAGTCCTTGAGAATCTGCCTCGCGGCTCTCCCTCAGTCCTTGAGAATCTGCCTCGCGGCTCTCCTTCAGTCCTTGAGAATCTGCCTCTCCACTCTCCCTTAGTCCTTGAGAATCTGCCTCTCCAATCTCCCTCAGTCCTTGAGAATCTGCCTCTCCACTCTCCCTTAGTCCTTGAGAATCTGCCTCTCCACTCTCCCTTAGTCCTTGAGAATCTGCCTCTCCACTCTCCCTTAGTCCTCGAGAATCTGCCTCTCCACTCTCCCTCAGTCCTTGAGAATCTGTCTCTCCGCTTCCTTCCCAATTAGCAACCAGCTCTCAAAAATAGAAAAAAATCTGTTTCAAGAATTTCAAATAGCTTGTAGATCGAATACCCTAATTATTTTATATAAACACTGGCTCTACAGTGCCCTCTCAGTACTGTACGAGCATTGGAATTTTTGCTTACAGAGTCAGATCCAGATCAGGCCACAAACTTCCAGCGGAGCTTGTATTTGCGGTTTGAGTAAAACGATCCAGCCACTACGCAGTCTTATCAGTTGGTAAAACCACACGGAGCATTAAACTGAGTTCGGCATTTTTTATCGAGTACTCAAGGGACTGCAAAGGCAGATTAGCACGGCATCGATCGGAGGCCGGAACGGGGACTTGTTGCAGAAAAATTGTCCAAAACAAAGTTGAAATGTCATTACAGTTACTTTGCTGGCGTAATGCAGTTATTGGGAGATTTCGATACATTACCAATGACTGCATGGATTCGTAAGTCTAAATGTGCCCACCATTTTGTACTTTGTATAATTTTCTTTTAAACGAATTTGTTTCATGTACCTGCTTTAAAACAAGCGCATATTTTTTTAGTTTGTAAAAGTACATGTCGCACTTTGTCGCTCTTGGAACTTGCCAAATTTTTACGCTAGCTTAGTGATCCAGCACTCCTGCTCGAGCACTAGTACGACTCGATCTGTAGGGCCCAGTAAATATACTCTAAATTTTATTGGTCGAAAACACGCTTTCGATTGGAGAACTAATCCGATCGGGGAGATAGAGCCTATGGTCTTCTCTGCCTGTGGGCAGAGCATATTTCCGCGCATTTTCATAGTACTAAGCTAACTGGGAGAACGTTTTGCATCACCATCGAACAGAACTAAATACACTAGTAGTATGTGTCAGGGGCGTCGCCATGGATTTTATGGTGGGGGGGGGGACAGAGTCAAGAATACAACATGTACATGACTAAATTCCCATATTTCCATTGTTTTGAGAATCGTGTTGTCAGCGCTCATTTTGGCGCCGAAGGCACTCATTTTGGCGCCGAAGGCACTCATTTTGGCACCGCAGGCGCTCATTTTGGAGCCGCAGACGCTCATTTTGGAGCCGCAGGCGCTCATTTTGGCGCCGAAGGCGCTCATTTTGGCACCGCAGGCGCTCATTTTGGCGCCGAAGGCACTCATTTTGGCACCGCAGGCGCTCTTTTGGCGCCGAAGGCACTCATTTTGGCGCCGAAGGCACTCATTTTGGAGCCGCAGGCACTCATTTTGGCGCCGAAGGCACTCATTTTGGCACCGCAGGCGCTCATTTTGGCACCGCAAGCACTCATTTTGGCGCCGCAGGCACTCATTTTGGCGCCGCAGGAACTCATTTTGGCGCCGCAGGAACTCATTTTGGCGCCGCAGGAGCTCATTGTAGCGCCGCAGGCACTCATTTCGGCGTCACAGACACTAATTGTGGCGCTGTAGACACTCATTTTAGCGCCGAAGGTATTCCTTTTGGCACCGAAAGCGCTGTATTTTGGCGCCCTGAAGAAGCATTTTTGATTACTACAACGAGTCAAAAGGTGGGGTGGGGACAAAGCATTGGCATGTCCCCTTGTCCCCCCGGTGGCGACGCACCTGGTATGTGTAACAAAAGTAGTTTGCGAGATTTGCCTCATATTTCAAGCACCGAAAAGGCTCCAAAAAGGTTGAAATCGATTTCTCAGAAAGAGTTATTAAAACCGAACTGATTTCTGAGAAATTAAAAAATCCGAAAACAATTCGTTCAGAACTGGCCAGTCTACTTTCATATAATTAACCCCACAGAGCGGTAAATAAATAAAAAACTGACGCGACGATTTCACAAGTCTGTCGCAAAACTAAAACTTTTCGCGTCGCCAAAAAATCGGTGCAAAAAGAACGCGAAATAGTTGCGGTACAATTTGTTGAACTTCAAGACGCGAGATGGGAGTGTGGAAGAACAGTTAGCTGCAGGATTGTCACCGATTTGAGAAGCGTTGACAGTTGCCAGAGCATCCTGTTGTCTGGTGCAGACTGAACTCATCTAATAGAGCTAGGCAGCGACAAACCGGACAGTCAGATGACAATCGATCCGAGCTGAGCTGACGCAACTGACGGGCAGAATTAGGCGATGATGACAGCAGTGAGCTTCGTCTGAGCCGACGATTAGAGAAAGTCGTCGTTGTTGCCGTTGAATTGTCGTCGTCAGTGTCGCTGCAACTGCAGCTGCTGCTGCTGCTGTTTGACGTAGTAGAATCATCAACGGGAGCTGACACGGCGTGCCACACTGCGTGGCTGTATGGCCGTCGGGTGCAGACTCGATCGGACAGACTCGACGAGCTTATGACATTCAGTCGGGCATTAGCATTGCTGCTCTCCGTCACAAGAAGGGGCTTAGATTCCAGCTCAAAGCAGCGCTCGCTACTGTCCGAGTGTGTCTCCTCGTCCGTGAGCAGAACTCGTTCAGCGATGCCAAATTGCGCCCTGTGACGCTGCGCCAGCGGCGATCCCGGCCTGAAGTCCTGCGGTTGGTGCAAGCTCGGCTGGAGTTGGACGTGCTGGCGAAGCGGTGGGATACGGCTGACACCTTCCGTAGGTACGGGCCGTTTCTTGCTAAGCGTTGTAGCGTCCTCTGTGGTGCTTTTAGCCCACCTGTGTTTTTGAGTAAGTTATTATCGAGGCTACTACTGTACTGATATCGAGGCTACTACTGTACTGATATCAAGTCTACTACGAGACTTACCTGTCAGGATTCACCAGCCTATGCTGCTCCGCAATATCGCTGCCGCCGCTACTGAAGGGACCAGGAGTGCTACTTGTTGGACGAGATCGACTGGACGCATCGCTAACGATGTGCAACACTGGACGACTGCTCGAAGGTGGAGCAGTGCTCAGCGGCGATTGATCCCGATCAAGTTCGCTTGGTTTCTTTTCAACACTTTCGCCGGTGTAACTTTGTCCAAGTCGAGCCTCTGGCGACTGATCTACCGATGTTGTCGGCATTGATAAACCTACTGGGGTGCGACTGTTGACTGGCGTTAGCTGCGGTTTGATTCCATCGGGACCCCGCGATGGCATCGTCGTGCTGTCAAACTCTGAAGCGTACCCAGTTCGGTTGTCACTGGCTGATAGTGGAGTGGTAGTTTCTAGTTCAGTTCGTAGCGTTTGGCCAGTCCCGGAGTCTGGATTATATGGATCGGCTCTGGTATTGATGAGCCTTTTTTCTGGGTCTTGTTGTAGCCCAGCTCGACTTTCAGTGCTCGGCGATAATCCCGTACTGCTAGCAGGCTGAAACCGAGTCGCACTTTCTGTGCCTATTGAAGCTCCAGTCTTTGTTTCACTTCCGAACGGCTTTGTTGTTGATTGGGGCGACATTGAATCCTCATCTTTTATTGGACTATTGGCTTTGACTTCCGGAGCTGTTCTCAAAATAGGTTGATTTCGACCCAACCCATTCTTGCTGTCGGTGCTTGGAGAAAAGGCAGTGCTGCCACCAGTCCTGCTGTCTACTTGTATTGACAGATCAGTCCTGTTATCCACTGCTGCTGGAAGACCAGTCCTGTTGTCCGCTGCTGGTGGAAGACCAGTCCTGTTGTCCACTGCTGGTGGAAGACCAGTTCCGTTGTCCACTGCTGGTGAAAGACCAGTCCTGTTGTCCACTGCTGCTGGAAGACCAGTCCTGTTGTCCACTGCTGGTGGAAAACCAGTCCCGTTGTCCACTGCTGGTGGAAGACCAGTCCTGTTGTCCACTGCTGGTGGAAGACCAGTCCTGTTGTCTACTGCTGCTGGAAGACCAGTCCTGCTGTCCACACCAGTCGGTTGACCAGTCCTGCTATCCATACCTGATGGTTGACCAGTCCTGCCGTCCACACCAGTCGGTTGACCAGTCCTGCTATCCACATCAGCTGGTTGAACAGTCCTGCTATCCACACCAGATGGTTGATCAGTCCTGCCGTCCACACCAGATGGTTGACCAGTCTTTCCGTCCACGCCAGTCCTGCCGTCCACACCAGTCGGTTGACCAGTCCTGCTATCCACACCTGATGGTTGACCAGTCCTGCTGTCCACACCAGTAGGTTGACCAGTCCTGCTATCCACATCAGCTGGTTGAACAGTCCCGCTATCCACACCAGATGGTTGATCAGTCCTACCGTCCACACCAGATGGTTGACCAGTCTTTCCGTCCACACCAGTCCTGCCGTCCACACCAGTCGGTTGACCAGTCCTGCTATCCACATCAGCTGGTTGAACAGTCCTGCTATCCACACCAGATGGTTGATCAGTCCTGCCGTCCACACCAGATGGTTGACCAGTCTTTCCGTCCACGCCAGTCCTGCCGTCCACACCAGTCGGTTGACCAGTCCTGCTATCCACACCTGATGGTTGACCAGTCCTGCTGTCCACACCAGTAGGTTGACCAGTCCTGCTATCCACATCAGCTGGTTGAACAGTCCCGCTATCCACACCAGATGGTTGATCAGTCCTACCGTCCACACCAGATGGTTGACCAGTCTTTCCGTCCACACCAGTCCTGCCGTCCACACCAGTCGGTTGACCAGTCCTGCTATCCACACCTGATGGTTGACCAGTCCTGCCGTCCACACCAGATGGTTGACCAGTCCTGTCGTCCACACCTGATGGCTGACCAGTCTTTCCGTCCACACCAGTCCTGCCGTCCACGCCAGTCGGTTGACCAGTCCTGCTATCCACACCTGATGGTTGACCAGTCCTGCCGTCCACACCAGTCGGTTGACCAGTCCTGCCGTCCACACCAGTCGGTTGACCAGTCCTGCCGTCCACACCAGTTGATTGAACAGTCCTGCTATCCTCACCAGATGGTTGGCCAGTCCTGCCGTCCATCGCTGTCGGGATACCAGGCTTACTGTCCACAGCTGATGCTTGATCAGTCCTGCTGTCCACTTGTGTTGGAAGACCAGCTCTGTCATCTACCAATGTCGGGAGATCCGTCTTGTTTTCCCCATCAGATTGGAGACCAGCCCTGTGGTCTGCTGTTGGAAGACCAGCTCTGCTGTTCTCTGTTGGAAGACCAGTCTTACTGTCCAAAACCGATGTTAGACTAGTTCTTCCGTCCGCACCAGTAGGTGGATCAGTCCCGTGCGAGCCAGTGCGTTCATTTGCTTCCGAAGAAAAACTGTTTGGCGTTTCTCTTCCCGCTGTTTGGTTAGTCCTTACAGATTGAACAGGCATGGCTTCACTGCTTGTCTGACCTCCTGTCTTAACTCCAGTGCTTGTTGGAACTGGAGTTTTATATTCACTGCTCTGCACAACCTCAGTTCTGCTGTCACTGCTTGTGGGAAATATCGTTCGACTGTCGCTGCTCACCAGCTGCTCACCAAGCTGCTCGTCGCGGCTGTCGGTTGCAGACGAATCAATTGTTGCTGTGCTGCGTTGTAGTGCATCTTTGCTGTCACTTTCTGCATTAATTTCTGCTTTCTGATCTTCTGGTCGAGCTAGTGAGACACTTTTAGCTGGAACGACACCTGAGTCTGTACCACCTGCTCTGTGCGAGTATCTCTCCATTGCCGGCGCTTGAACCTCAGCAGCGGATGGTGTTCCCCACCTACTGTCACTCACTGCCTTGGTTTCAAATTGGTCTTTTGAAACCGTTCCTGGTGTGCTCAGTCTTTCTTCACTGATCGAAGATAAACCTTTTTGCTGCGGCTCAGATTCTGAACGAACGATACCATGCTTGTCGGGCTGAGAAGTGTCATCTGATGGTAAACTCTTTTCTGCCAGTCGGTTAGTGAACTTGTCAGGCTGGTTGTCTGTCTCAGAATAGACGGGTTTGTCTACCTTGTCTATATTATCAGCAGGTTGGTATCCAGTGCGACCGTTTTGCTTCAGCTGTTTAGACTGATAGTTGGGATTTTCATCTAAGGAAGTCTGAAAAGCTTCTTGTTGCCCAGGCTCGTTCCCGTATGTCGCCTCGGCAGGCGCGTATTCAGAGCTGCTGGCGGGAAGATTATCAGGTCCACTTTCAATTTTTTGTAGTTGGGGCTGATATTTTGTTCCATCATCGAGCATGCTTGTGGCAGGTTGACTTTCGGGTCCACTGTCAGATAGCTGCTGGTCAGGCTGGAATTCTTGACTTCTGTCAGTGATTGATGCAGCGTGTTCATGGTGCGGGGCTTTTTCCTCAAATGTTGCAGCTGGCTGGTATTCAGTTCTGCCGTCAGGAGATGTTATGGAAATTTGTGGGAGTTTTCCCTCAGTGTCTACCATCTTTCGGTATCCAGGTCTCTCGTCGAGAGCAGTTGCGGAAGGTGCCCCCTTAAAATCTGTCGCTGAAGGTTGGTAAAAAGGTCTTCCATCAGGTGTTGTAGCATCCGGCTGGTATGCAGATTTACCGTCGGGTGGTATCGAATGATTGTATTCAGGTCTTCCGTCCGGTGTTGCTTCAGGCTGTAATTCGGGTCTAGTTTCAGGAGTTTCAGCCATAGGCTGATATCCAAGTCCACTTTGAGATGGTGCAGAACGTTGGGTTTCAAGTTTACTATCAGAAGATTGGTATCCTGGTCTTTCATCCGGTATGATTGCAGGTCGGTGTACTCCGGATTCAGACTGGAAATCAGGTCTCCCTTCGGTTGTTGCATCAGATTGATATTCAGGTCTTCCAACAGCTGTTACGTCACTTTGGTATCCAGTTCTCCGCTGGAATCGTTCAATTTCATCGACTGCTGCTGCACCAGAATTGTCTGCAGGCTTTCCAGCGGATGCTTCACCCAATTTGTATCTGTGGCCTTCGCCAGAGGTCGCATCCGTTTGGTATTCAAGTCTTTTATCAAATGGTATAGCAGGTTGGGATCCAGGTGTTTCATCAGGCGTTGTTGAGGGTTCTAGTTCCGTTCTTGCATCTATTTCTGTTGTTTCTTGTTGCTTTTCGGGTCTCTCGTTTGTTTCTGTAACATTTTTATATTCAGGTGCTGTTTGGTGGTCAGCTCTAGCTGGTGTAGACACTGCAGGTTGATATCCGGGAACGTTTCCAACTTTGAGTTTGGTATCGAGTTCACTGCCGCCAGTTGCCTGACCTTGAAGTTGGTAATCCTCGGTTGGCTCGATTTGTTGATAGTCCTGTCTGTTTTCCTGCGCTTGCTGAGCAGGCTGTTGGATCGATTTGTTTTTTAGGGCGTCATTTTCAGGTATGTAACCTGTCGAACCATCTGCTAAGTTTTGCGACTTTGCCGGAGTCGTTTCACTGTAGTCCTGCGACAACTGCTGCGCTGGCTGTAATCCGATCTTATTAACATTAACCGCAATTTCATGCCCATGCTCTGGTCTTGAGACCACCGAAGCAGCAATTCCGGCTGGCGTCTTTTTAAGCTCGCTAAGCGACAGCTCCGGCTTGTAAATTTTGCTGGTTCTTTTCACAAGCTGTTCGGTCTGGTTTTCTCCTTTGGCTGCTGGATCATTTCCCGATCCTGCCCCTGAAACTGAGTTATCTGTCTGGTACTCCAGTTTTTCAGTCATCGGAACTCCTGTTTCAAGGACCGTCTTTGCTGCGTATTTTTGCGATATAGGATCACTTTCCGATGCTGGTTGGTTGCTGGGTATGGACTTTTCAGACTTCTCGTACACATATGGCGCGCTGTCTTTGAAGAAATGACTAGGTTGGTAGCCCAGATTTTGCCGATCGTACACTTGCTGGCCAGGGTGATTCTCCGGTGTAGTTTGATCTTGAGCACCTGAACCAAGTTGGTAACTACCTGGCATAGTCTCGTGCGCGTACTGAATCTGTTTGTATCCGAGTGACTTGCTATCCATTGCAGATTCGTTTGGTAATTTTCCGACTTGCGCTGTTCCTTGGCCGATTTCAGTAGCTGTAGTCTCCAACTGACTGTGTGGTCTGCTTCCAGACTCAATCGTCATGGACTCTTTATTATCAAAAAGGCTATTTGGTTGACCATAGAACCGCGAAAATGAGTAACTATTTGGTCTACTACCAACGTATGGTTCCTCAGAACGGTCCAGCTCATTCTTGTGCAAACTTAGTTGTTGTTCCTGAGCTGCCGCCCCTGCATCTGCAAGGGGGCTGCGTAGCGCTGTTTGTTCATTTTGATAGTCGGTGAAAGATTCAGTGCGACTTCCGCGAGACACGTACTCAGACTTGTCAATAGTCAGTGTTCCGCCCTCCGACTCAAATTTCAGACTGTTGTATCTTTGATAGCTTTCCTGGCTGGTTTTGTTAAATTGAAGAGCAGCTGTAAATGCATCGTTGTCTTCCCTGATAACAGGAATCGATCTGATGTCGGCTGTTGAATTGGCTTTGCCATTTTCAAAGCATGTGCTTGAACCTTTCTCAGCAGCTTTGAAGCTTTTTTCAGCTATGCTCGAGCGCCGTTGTTCAGTGCCTGAGTATCCCGGCTTCATCTGCGTTATCTTGTTAAATACGTCCCTCTTGCCGGCAATACTTGGCCTTCTGCTGCCGTCAGATCCGATGCTTAGCTGGCTAGTACGATTACCTACGGCCCCAGGTGGATAAATTGGTCCACACGTTTCAGATGTGACGCTGCCGCGATGCTGCTTCAACCTGTCGTCCGTGTCTGGTGATTTTTCAACAATCGCACCGGGTGGCAATAGCGGTCTTTCGCAAGTCCCAGGAGGTATGCCTGTCGGAGATACTGCTGCGTCTAGCATTTGACTTCGTCTTCTTTGTTCTGCCCCCGGTGGATAGTAGATCTTTGCTGGAGTTGGGACTGAGCCTGGCGGAATAGAGCTTTGCGGTGGTTTTCTCTCGTTGTCGACAGGTTTATCAACTATTGCACGAGAAGGATGCGGCTCGTCACCATCAGGTGGCTGTTTCGCAAGTTTTCCCGCATCTTCGGGCACATCCTCTGTAATATTGGTTGCAGTTTCAAGCTGCTGTGTGGTTTCTTGTGTTGGAGTTGGCTGAGTATCAGTCCGTCTGAGGTGCTCTGACTCAGGGCTGGTATCTGGTTGCTGACTTCGTTGCGCACTGTCTTTATTGACCTTTTCTTGCGGAATTCCTCTATCATCTAGACCAAAATTTACCTCTCCTGAATTTTCTGGATGTGTACTTTCTGTGGCAGTTGAAACTTTACTTGGAAGCTTATCGAATTCATCAGCAGATACCTTCGGTTTATGATCAGCGCCTTGTTTTTCAAGAGCCAACTTTTCCTCAAGATCACGTTGCATGACATCATCCGCGGCGCTGGTTTTTGACTCACCACTCGTTTCCATCGGTTTCGCCTGCTTTATGTCGCTTTTAGGGCTTTGTAGGTCTAAATTTTCGCCATCATTGACTTTATCCGCAGATTCTTCAGCAGCAGCAGCCTCTGCTCGCGAGTCTGACGCTTTTGACTCTGCTACGTCATCACGTTGCGGCCGCTTGTGAAGCTGCGTCTGTCCAGCGCCTTCTAAACTGTCAAAAATGGTCTCTTGCTGGCTTAACTGTTGAGACTTTCCTTGCTGCCCGTCACTGGGAGCTTCAATTCGTTGATATTCATCGCTGTCGCTAGGCAGTGCGTCTCTGGACTTATCTTCTGTTAACTCTTGATTCTCAGTAGTCGGTCGTGACACTTCAGCAGCGGAATCTGTCGGTGGTACTGGCACATTCTTCGTGATCGGAGCAGTGTCTACTTCACTGGAAGGTTGCACGTTGTCGTCCACTGGTTTGGGCTTGGGGCCAACATCTGGCGCACTCTGGACACTGTCTTGAGCATTTCCAACGGGCCTATCCTCCTCACTGATTTTTCGTGGGTTTTCTGCCAGCGCCAAATCAGTGGCGATTTCTTTAGCGGGTTCTTTACTGTGAACTCCGTCCTCTTCATTTATTTTAGGTATTTTCCCGTAAACTTGTTTATCATCCTTCTTTTCTGTGCTCCCATCTCTGCCTTTGTCAATAAAAAGTTTATCATCTCTGTCCTTCTCATGGCCAGCTTTCGTTGTGCTGTCTAAGTATTTGTCAGTGCCATAACTGGAATCGGTCTGAGGTTCATGCCCATCAATATATCCCATCGGCAGTTTATCGCTTTTGTCCCGCAACGACGAGCGTCTCTTTAGACCACGTTTAGTGACGTTCGGTTCACCGAGCTTTGAATATCTATAATCGTATTCTGTAGAGTAGCCTAGCTTGTTGGCGCTGGGCCTTTCGCTCCATTGTTCGTAATTCCACTCTTTGCCTTGGCTTGGATCAGTGACAAGATCAGCAAATTTGCCTTCGGCTCTGCCAGAATACTTGCCAACCGACACTTTGTCCGTCCAGCCGCCGTACTGTTCCACCAATTCATTGTCTCTTAAGGGATCCGGCATTCCTGCTTTGTCGAAATCTGCAACATCGTCGTATTTCTGCGAAGTCTTGCTACTGAGTCGATCATGCTGTCCAAGGCTACCTCTCTGATAGTATCTGTCTGGATGCTTTTCACCGTCGGGATCGAGCTTTGTGCCTTTAAAGCGATCGTTTAGGTAATCTGGCTGGGCTTTGTTGCGATCATATGGTAGAGCACCTGTCTGCGGCTGGCTTTCGGGTATTTTGTTGTATTTCGTATCAGTTCTCCAGTTTTCAAACGAAGAGCCGTACTTTCCATACTTCTCGCCCGTGCGAAATTGACCAGATTGACCATCATATTCAGTTGGCGCCTTGAACTGATCTCTAGGCCTATGTTTATCAGCCAACGTACCATTAGTCCATTGACCTTCGTTTGCGTCCGCTGCAGCTGCATAGTCTCTAGGAAGGTGGTTGCCACGTCTCTTGTAATCATTTGGTAAACTTCCCGCTCTTTGTGTTCCCGGAAAATTGTCTGTTTCAGGTCTCAGCTTGTTGCCAGGAAACTGCTGATGCAGCTGCCACGGGGCGTTAAACATCGGTCTCAGGGCAGCTGACTCCAAATCATCTGAGCGCCTTCTACTGCGGTCAAAACCTTCATGTTGTTGCCGTCTTAAATAGTCTTGTTCTTGTTGCTGCTGCTGTTGTAGCTGCTGCTGCTGTTGTTGTTGATCTTGTAACTGTTCCTGTTGCTGCTGTTGAAGACTATACCGCCTTGAGCGCCTAGACTTGTCTACCGGCTCGTTACGTTCCATGTAAGCAACAGAGTCATCGGGATGGCAGCAGGTCGCGTACACGTCCACTTGGTGTCTGTGCCGCGGTTGCTGCAATTCTCCAGGACAATCTGAAACGCACGTCATGCGTCTCGTGTGACAGACCGACGCTTCGTCTGGAAACAGCAATATGACACAAATTGAGCAATTATTTGACATTGGACGACGAATAAAAAAAAACATTTATTACAAAATATTGATGAACCGAATATTCTTAAAAGTATAAACTTACAACAGTTCGTCCGGCAGTCGACCAATGAGCCTTTTCCAACTCTACCAGCGCATTCCCCTCGGCTGCGCGCTGTCATAACGCGCTGGTCGCGCCTGATCAGCATTGTTGGAGGGTGCCTGCGTTGTTCCATAGGCTGATCTCTTTGCCTGGAGCAGCAACAGCTGCAGTAGTAGCAACAGTCACAAGTAGTTGTTGAACGACCATCGTGACGATCTACTCCGCGATACATTCGACCATCCGAACGTTCGTCGCATTCTTCATTGTCCGATGATTCGTTGAAACAGTAGGGTTTATGAGCGAAACCGCTGCAACCTTCAGTGCTTTCCTCCTCGGATGAAGACTCCTCATCATCGGGTTTGAGCACGCAGCACATCGGCGACCGACTGCAGTCGCTGTCGAAGACAATTTGAACCGCCGTTTGATTGCCGCCTACGCAGTCCTGAACCCGCTGCTGTGCGGACGGTCGCGAGTGTCCTCGAGGGTGTATCTGTCGGCTCTGGCGCCTTCTACCGCTAGAAAAGCTATCGTACGATTGGGTGCGCCTATTCTCGGCTGGGTGTAAGCACTGCAGCATGGATACAACTGGGCCCTGATGGCACTGCCGATTGTTGGCTGAAACTGTTGACAGCTGCTGGCTTAGTCGGGGCTCTCTCTGTCGGCTGCGATCGACTTGATATGTGCTGCGATTCGATGCACACTGATTTAGGTACTCATAGCTCGACTCGTCACTGCTGTCCACGTGGGCCCCCGTGGTGCCGTAGCAGCTGCTAGTAAAACAGCTACAATAACTATAAGCACTTTCGCAGCGTCTGGCTGACTGACTACTGAATATTCTGCTGCTGTCGGTTGGCATTGGCGAATGACGCTTTTTAAGTCCCATCGGAACAGCATTCGGGTTTGGAGGCGGCACTGAATTTGATGCGTAAATGTCGCATCTGGGCGGGCGATGCACGGTGTGATGACATCCAGCTGACTTGACGTCAATGTTGTTGGCGTTGTTAGTCGATTCTCTTGGCACAGGGGGTAGCGGGCGCGAGTACTGGGAGCTGGCGAGCGCGAGCTGAAAGGTTTAGGAAAAACCTTTGTTTAAATTCGACTTCGACCTCTTTGCAGAATCCAGTCGACTTAAGCGTCATTATAGATATCTACAAGTGTTTTTAGAGACAATGACACGCAGTGATTAAGCCCCGAGATGTCTCAAGACCAAAGTCACTAGGCTCCCTGATGCAGTAGGCGGTCGGCGGAGTTCCTTCTACAGACCAGAAGCTATAAACGCCTCAAGATCTAAAGAGTACGATCCGACTCACCATAATGTCAATTTGTGCCTGTGCTTGCAGCTATTGTATCGGGAGATACTTCCCTTCCTCTGTTTTATGCCGTAAAAGACATTAAATATTGAATTAAAGCTGTATTAAAGCAGAGAAACCAATTATGAGTAGATAAATGTGGGCATCAATGAACAAACAAATATTAGGCAACATTCTCCACAGAATTCCTACCAGCCTGACGCTGGCGCAGTGCAGTCCCGTCTCGGCTGTCCAATCCAGCTCGCAGCAGATCAGCAGGGCAGCCCGGTAATGAGTAGAGTCGCTGCCGTCGACGCACTGCTGCTGCAGCTCGACGCCAGCCGATGCAGCAGCAGCCGCAGCGACTCCGCCGGGCGGGTCCACTATGTTTGAAACTGGTGGCAGAATCGTCAAGTTTCTGATTATGAGCGAGTGGAATGGCAGATGAAAATTGCCTCAAAAAATCGCTTAACCGGCTGATCAGGAAAGTAGGTTGATCAAAGTCGGTTTTAACCTTTTTGTCGCTAAGTGTTTAGCGCAGATCTTATTGCCATAGATATCTCTCGACGAGGGTAAAATTGAAATTCAATTCATTCAAGCCACTGCGCCCACTGGTATTTTTGGATTTTTCGTTCGACTCGATATCGGTTGGTATCCGAAGGAAGCATACACTGTGCATATAAGAAAATAATTAGCATCTCATTTTATGACATGTACATATGATGGGCACATTGTCCATTTCTTTCTCGTGACAGGTTTTTGAAAATAATTTACTATTAACATATCCGGTTAACCTAAGGGTATCTTCAGGTGCCTCCATGTCTACATTCTCCTGATCATTGCATCGCCGAGTAATTTAGGCTGAGGATTTCGATCTAAGCATTCATACACTTACACATATTAATGGGTTTCCCTCTCTCTTCTTTCTCTTTCGCCTGTTTTAGGACTATTATATACATGCTAAAATACCCAAGAAGTACTTAAGTTGAAGGACGGCAAACAATGTTTTTTTTTATATTTAATGAGGCTGGTTTTTACTGAGAAATACAATGCGGAAAAAGTTTATCACTTTTGCAGCACAAAGTTTTGATTCCTTTTGATAGCAGCCCGGTGTAAAATTCGACGTCGATTCTCTGTCAAATCTAGGGAGAACATCGAATTTTCAGAGAGGGAACAAACGTTGGTCGAAACATGGTCGAAAAGTGGCCGAACATTCTGTCAACAAATTTTTGTTTATATATTCGTCATTCTCTACTATTCTATAGGCCTAAGTAGTCAGCAAAGCATTTTTTAAGTCACGGGTAAAACCGAAAATTTGCAAGTAAATACTAAATGGTTTAAAATTCGAAAGCTTATACGCTCATAGTTACAATTGTAGCATTTTGGGCTCTGGCGCAGCTGGCGCAGTAATAAAATCCTAAAGTAATTATTAAATAAGGTTGCCCTCCCAGCACAGACCAAAGAAGTATAACCCTAGGACCAGAAACAATCTCTCAAAACGCGGGTTATTAGACTCTCCATGAGCACGCGCGACGGATTTTCTGGCGCTAAATCCCATTTAGTCTCTGTGGTGGGCGTGCGTCAGAATGCCAGAAATAACCTAAGTAAACAAAAGGAAATTTTCTGAATGAATCGGAATCGGATGAATAGAAATGGTAGCCAGGTGGCGGCCGGGCACAGCAATCGCAAACAATTGATCCCAGACCAAAAGTCTATGCAGGCGGAGAGATTTCGAGCCGTGGATAATTATACGCAGTCTTGTTCAGTTTTTATTCAGATTTAGTTATATAGACGATTTATCAGTTTTGGATGTATTTATGGCCGGAAAAATTCACGCCTGAAGCTGTTCGGACTCGATCTATGCAAGGTTTTTCTCAGTTAAATAGAAGGGGTGGCTAAAACAAAGTTTAATCAGAATCACACAAAGAGAGAATGAAGGCAAAACAGGCAAAAAGCAAGAAGGAAAAAAGAGTTCCTACGCAAATGCTAGCTTCATGGGAGTCTAAGATTCTGTAGTGTTTAGAGTCTGAACTATCGATAAGCTCGAATTTATTCTCAATGAAAATGGTTTACTTGCTCTGTGCGGTTTTAATTTGTGCTCTATAATTAGATTTTTCGCTTTTACTATCACTTGCTGACTGTTACTCGTAGTCGTATAAGTAGGTAATTTTTTCTAACTTTTCCCTTTACTGTTGGTCAGAGGGTTAGAAATGAAGTATGGGCATTGAGGCCTCTATATAAACTGTAAAAATATAAGCCGACCTCAATATGCTGAGATTTTTATTGCTAAACTCCATCTTTGTTTCCACTATTTTGAGCTCGCTGGGACGGTTCACTGTTGCAAACTCGCTGTTTGAAAGCAGAGGGTCTGGGGTCTGGGAACCAAGATCATTATCTATATTTTAATGGAGCTGGCCAATTTTAGCGGAGTTTTTCTTCAATGCAGATCCAGAGGCGGAAGTTTTTCTAGACTCTAGGGGTTTTAGCCCAGTTTTAGCTCAGTGGCCGCCAAAATACAGAGAGAATAACGAAGTCAAGACACTGAGACAGAGACTGTTTACTGTGATAAAAATCTCTCTCTCTCTCTCTCTCTCTCTCTCTCTCTCACTTAAATTATATCGAAGGCAGAGCCTGGATAGAAAGCTTTGAAAATGGTCGCCCGCATGCGTTTTTTTCTCCACGAGGGGCTCCCTCATCCAATCAAATAAGTGACTGACATGCAACTGGCGATTTCGAGAGGAGGGGAACAGAGGAACAGGGGGAACAGCTGCTGGAGGGGAAGGGGATAACCTGAGTGGAGTTCTGTGAGAGCACAAAGCACGGAAGGCTTCCTCACAGCCAACCGGTGCGCTGCATATCAAGATACATTCTATTGCGCTCCCCGATTCCAAATAATTTTTACCTAAAAGCGTCTTTGAAATATATTTTTGCATCACGAACCCACATTGCTGCCGAGTTGTGCTTCTAATTCATTTTAGCGAGTTTTGCAAGCTTGCAATCTTTAGAATTAGCTAGCTTAGACATGAACCCCGTAGTTTTAAGCGCCAACTACCGTGTGGTCGATGGCGAGGCCAGACCGTATAAGGCGGTGGTCATACAAGTAGGGAATACAAAGGAGGACTTGAAGCTGGCTAAGCTTTATGCCTACAGAGAGCTGGCGTGTGCAAATCTGCACACAAACTGCTGCAAGAATCGACAGGTTGAACCAGCGCCGGAACTCATTTCGCCCAGCTGAAGTAAGTGTTTCATGTAATCGGCTTTGTCGTTGTGAAAACTGTTTTAGACATGCTTAAATTTATCGAAAAATATATTTGAAATTTAAGCAAATATCGGCTGACGATCAGACTGATGGATGGCGACATCGATTGTAATGATGAAATCCGCAAAACGGCCGGCATTGATCGGCTTGAGCACCCTGCCTAAGGAATCAGCCTTCAGCGGCAGCACCAGTTGCAGTCACAGAAATGCAGCAGATTGATTTTAATTCAAATCCAATGCGAGCGCAGACCAGTTGCTCAGCTGATGTCAGCCGTGCTGCGACGGCATTTGCTCAGCAGGAGGGCAATGAGTCTCAGGTTAGAATGGATTATATGTAAACTTGACATTCGCAATGAAATTTAGTAAGCTAGTAGAGTTTTACTTTCAAAGAATGAGAGATTTACAATAGACTGCAACAACAGCTGTAGCTGTGATAAACTATAGTTATAGCATATACCAGTATACCTGATAATCTAAAGTAAAATTTCTGGCTTTGCCCTGTAATGGATAGTCATATTACAATAGCTATCCCAATAAATTATTTCTGTTCTGTCCTCACAGGATCATCTCAGCGAACTGTGGCAGCTTCCCCGAGGTATTCAAACAGCAGAAATGCTGAGTCCACAGCAGCATAAAGCACAGAGACTGCATCCAAGCCACTGCAGCCCCAACGCCCTGTCTGCAGTATACGCTCGTACGATGCTACTGTTAATCTGCAGGAGTGAGGAGCTCACTCAGCAAGAACTCATCAGTAAGTTTCTAAATCCTGCTGTAGTCTGACAGCGCTACTTTAAGTAGAATTTTTTAAGGCTGGCAAATTTATCTTATTTACTAATTTAGATAAATCTATATAACTAAATCTCAAATATTATCTTACCTTATAGTTTAGCCTACTTTAGACCATTGTGCATGCTAAGAAAATCGCCTAAAGTATAATAAAGTGCTGAAATTTCCATATATTCAGGCAACAGTCAAGCAAATTCATTGTGTGCATTCATAAATTCATCCCACAGAAGCGCAGGCAATCTGTATGTCCATTCAGCTGGCGGTGCTGGCTCGGCGGCGGAATCCGTGATTCAGACAGTGGAAACTGCCGATGAGGAAAAATTACTCTTGGAGAGACTCAAGAGTGATGAGTTCAAGCAGCGAGTGGTGAGTTAGTTTTCCTTGATCATCCTTGATGCCCTGTATAGTTTTTTCTTGCAAAACTTCTGGATCAGTTCAATGCTCTAAATAAGTTCATCGTATACCACACATACTTTTCAAAGATACGAGAGCTCTGCATGCTGGAGGGAAAGTCTGCGGGTCCAGTGTGATTTACCCGCACTGGAAAGATCGGCAAGATAAGCTCCAGTGGCTTCGAGACCGTAGTAAAAGGTGCGTTGCTGATATGAAATAAGTATAGATTACTTAGGTCTGAGATCATATCTTTATATAGGTGAACGACTGAACGCTACTATTGGTAGTAGGCTATAGTGACCTCGTGTTGCTAAATTAATTTTTATTTCATTTTAGAGGCAATCTTGAAAGGCCAAGTACAATTCAGCACGAAGGAGGTGGAGGAGCGCATTTCGAACTTCCTATCGGATGCCCCGTACGATCTGGCCTGCGCACTCCCCAGCAAAAGAGCTCCAGTAGTGGTCCTGCCGCCAGCGCAGAGTGACTAAGAGCTTCGAGGCGTGTATTCTGCCTGTCTGCCTGCCTTTGCTAAAACCAACTCGATCGTAAATTTAAGCGAATAAAATGTAATCTAATTAGCGTAGTTTAATAAGGACTTATATAAGGAAAGTTTTGATTTTTATATGTAGAGATTATATATTATCATTCTCATCTCGAGTATAATACTTCATAAATTCATTTTTTCTGCACAAAAATGTTTTTTGTGTTACGAAAGACAACATTCTTTCGTAATATGCAAACTTTGAGTGCACTTTGTCTGAAACCTTATTAGTCTTGTTATTAGCAATATTTATGAAATTTAAAAGCTCTGATTTTTTAATACTGAAATTTCGCAACATGACTGTTCTATGCAACTTTTAATCTGTTTGATGATCTAAATAAACATAAATATACGTGTCACAGCATACAATAAATCAAGTTTATTCATAAGACAAGAAATGTATTTTTTTTCTTTAGAACGACTTGTACTCGCTTGTAAGACTACTAAAAGTAGCTGTGATAGAAGTGGTCGAATATTCGTCGAACTTTCGATGATCGAATTTCCAAAATTTCTGAGTGCACATTCGACATCTAATCGACACAGAACATTCTGGGTCGATTCTGGATCGAATTTTTCACCGGGAGACAGGCCCAATGTTTATCTTTTGATGGCTTGCCTTTCTTGAAGCTCTAATGTTAATATTCGTAGAGCTTTTGTTCAGAAAATTAGAAGGATGGGATATACTTATCTTCTCTAATCTGTGTCAAGAGTTATCCCTATTTTAAAATTATACGGTTTAACTACATATAGTGTTTAGTAAAGATAAACAATTTTTTTCAAAGAACTGTTTATTAGAAGTCCTTGAAACAACAAATGTTTGTAAAATATTAAATAAAAAACTGTCTTCTTACTTTAAATTTGGCTCCTAAGTAATAAGAAAAGTTTTAGACTTGGATATACTCTGGAGACAGCTATATTTTAAATAACTTTACATTGTGTCGTGTATAATGTCTGAGAATATATAATTTTTATGTCTGTCATGACTCCATGGGTCCAAAGGGGCTATAGCTCCGTTAAGTAGAGGCCCAACAACGTAGTCATATCTTTTCGTCATGTTATATTGTAGACTAGGCTCTAACAATTTTAGGACTGTTGGTTTTTACAAGCTTCTATCTTTAAAAAAGTGTCAGAATCCACGCCTGCCCTATACTTCCTGACTTCCAGTGCAGTAAATGGTACCCTTCGCATAACATAGGGTTTCAGACGTTTCAGTCACGAAGCGCACATTCTTTTAGAATACTAATTCCTAGTTTGTGCCTTATTAGTTATTCCTTAGATTAGTTATTCATTTGATTAGTTATTCATTTGATTAGTTTTTCAATGCACAATACGGCGCAGTGTTTTTAACTGGCATTTTTCAGTTTTACAGAACTGTATAGTATAAACTGGATTTTTTATTATTTATTAATGTTAATATATCTATGAAAAATTAAATATTCACTTTAGTTAGTATTATAGCTGGAATCTGCAAAACTTATAAAAAACTATTATGTAGTAATAATTTAATATCTAAAATTACTGTTTTAGAAACTATTGATAGATTATAAGGTTTTTAGTAAAGGTTTTGTAAAGATTTTTAATCTTATAATTTAGAGATATCTGTAATCATTTTTTTGTCTTTTAGAGAATACTCAGTCTAAAAAGTATTATAAATAATCAAGTTTGCCACTTTTGATTCAGACATAAGGTTTAAAACAATATTTTAGGATTATCTGACAGAAAATGATCTAAAAAAAATTTAGAAAAATGTAGAAAATTTTTAATGAATGAGTAAAAGCATATATGTAGTTACATAGATACCTTTTATTATTAATTTCACAGTTACTACTATGTAATTAATGCCATATTTTACAACTTTGACTTTTAAGGCCAGTGTAATATCTATGGCAATTATTTTTGTTCTATTAAAGGTTAAGAATCCACAACTTCTGGGCATTTCATTAAGGCAATAAAGCTTTGGCTAATCCGCAGGCCGCTATGACTTCGCCGCCGCCACCGCTGCACATCCGCGGTCTGCCCCAGCCTGGACTTTTCGGCGACCTCACCGATCGTCGGGTCGTCTTCGCGCTGGAATCGTCCGCCCGGCTGGCGCTCGTCATGCCGAAAATTCGACAACAAATTGCGGACGCTCTGCTCCGACTGGCGCACCGTAGCGGCGAAACCGCCTTCGGCTTGGTGGTTGGCAGCCGGCCGACTGTCTACGGCGCCGAGGACCGGCTGACCGCCGCAACGCCAGAATCCGTGGCCGAGGCCGTAAACTGGCTATCCCAGCAGCCTTGCCGCTCCATCGCTGATCATCTTGCCAGTCTCCTAGCAGCGTTCCGGCCGACAGACTGTCAGGCAGTGTGGCTGGTTGCCGGCAGTGCGCCCGCAAGTGCAGCCGAGTCGGAGGCGGTGCTGGATCACGCGACTTATCTGTCCCGCGGCCGGCCTGTGCACTGCGTCTGCCTGCGGCTGCCCGGCGACCAGGATGACGGGGAGGCAGCCCGGCTGATTGAATTTATGGACCGCCTGGCGGCTGAGACATGCGGCTCGCTGACTGCTGTGACCATTGATGAGGCTCAGGTGCGAGAGGAGGGGATGCGGGGGAGATACAAGGTTTATAAGATGGGAGAGAGACAAAAGAAAGAGGTGGGGGAGATGTGGGAGAGATGCGGGAGAGAAGCGGGAGAGATGTGAGAGAGAAGGGGGAGAGAAGCGGGAGAGAGGCGAGAGAGAAGGGGGAGAGCTGTGGGAGAGATGCGGGAGAGAGGAGAGAGAGATGCGGGAGAGAGGAGAGAGAGATGCGGGATAGAGGAGAGAGAGATGCGGGAGAGAAGCGGGAGAGATGCGGGAGAGAGGAGAGAGAGAGATGCGGGAGAGAAGCAGGAGAGATGCGGGAGAGAAGGGGGAGAGATGCGGGAGAGATGCGAGAGAGAAGCGGGAGAGAGGCGGGAGAGATGCGGGAGAGATGCGAGAGAGGTGCAAGAGAGATGCGGGGGAGATGCAGGAGAGAAGGGGGAGAGAGGCGGGAGAGATGCGGGAGAGATGCGAGAGAGGTGCAAGAGAGATGCGGGGGAGATGCAGGAGAGAAGGGGGAGAGATGCGGGAGAGATGCGGGAGAGATGCGGGAGAGAAGCGGGAGAGAGGAGAGAGAGATGCGGGAGAGATGCGGGAGAGAAGCGGGAGAGAAGGGGGAGAGATGCGGGAGAGATGCGAGAGAGAAGCGGGAGAGATGCGGGAGAGATGCGAGAGAGGTGCAAGAGAGATGCGGGGGAGATGCAGGAGAGAAGGGGGAGAGATGCGGGAGAGATGCGGGAGAGAAGCGGGAGAGAAGCGGGAGAGAAGTGAGAGAGATGCGGGAGGGAAGGGGGAGAGAAGCGGGAGAGAAGCGGGAGAGAGGCGAGAGAGATGCAAGAGAGATGCGGGGGAGATGCGGGAGAGAAGCGGGAGAGAAGGGGGAGAGATGCGGGAGAGATGCGAGAGAGAAGCGGGAGAGAGGCGGGAGAGATGCGGGAGAGATGCGAGAGAGGTGCAAGAGAGATGCGGGGGAGATGCAGGAGAGAAGGGGGAGAGATGCGGGAGAGAAGCGGGAGAGAAGCGGGAGAGAAGCGGGAGAGAAGGGGGAGAGAAGGGGGAGAGATGCGGGAGAGAAGCGGGAGAGAGGCGGGAGAGATGCGGGAGAGATGCGAGAGAGGTGCAAGAGAGATGCGGGAGAGATGCGGGAGAGATGCGGGAGAGAAGCGGGAGAGAAGCGGGAGAGAGGCGAGAGAGATGCGGGAGGGAAGGGGGAGAGAAGCGGGAGAGAAGCGGGAGAGAGGCGAGAGAGATGCGGTAGAGAAGGGGGGAGAAGCGGGAGAGAGGCGAGAGAGATGCGGGAGGGAAGGGGGAGAGAAGCGGGAGAGAGGCGAGAGAGATGCGGGAGGGAAGGGGGAGAAAAGCGGGAGAGAGGCGAGAGAGATGTGGGAGAGAAGCGGGAGGGAAGCGGGAAAGAGACACAAGAGAGACATCTGAATTGGAATTTTCACTTCACACCATCAGTACACTGCAGTTCAGTAACTGAGGCTACCCGAGCAAAGCAATAAAATTTGTTAACTTCATTCTACTCGAACTTTCCTAAACCCAGTCCATATCTGCCGTGCAACGTCTGCGCGGTTCCGACGGCCCCGCCGAGCGGATGATTCGCACCAAGGACGGCAGAATTCGCCCAGAACTGGCCACCTGTTCGATCACCACCTGCTTGAGCAGCGGCGTTGATCCACTCCTCGAGCCGCCGCTGCTGCCGCCGCCAGCTGGTCTGAAGTCGTTCAGCCGGCACCGACCAGCCAGGGCGTTCATCTCAGCCAGTGGCGCCAGCGGAGCCGGCGTCCAATTCCGAAATCCGTTCTGCCCGGCTGGCGGGGCAACCCTGATTGGTCGGCGGGTGCTGGCCAGGAGGCGGGACCCGGCCACCAGCGGCTTCTTCAGGGGCAAAGTGGTTAGCGAGGTGAGTTGTTAATTCATTCTGTTTCTTCATCCTAGACTTCACCTTATCTTTTTTAAAATAGGATTCCAATTGGCATCACTGCCCATTCCGTCGACTCCCCTGAGCAGGCGCACAAGCGCACCGATACGTACGCAGTCATACGCACAGGCACACACTCACACAGGAGTGTACAGCGGCCCTAACTTTATTTATCGTTAGGCATGTACACTTCACTGTGCCTTGGGGTTGGCCCTGAAGCTGGGCGTTGATTGTACGAGCAGAGCCAAGCCGAGATTCCAATTTAGCTCCAAATTAATGCGACTGCACTTGGAATCGAGCCTGGGCCGCTGGCACATCAGAGCGCTGCGCTGGACCACTAGGCTACGGCCCCTCATCACTTCAGGAACCAATTCATCGCCCCATCAGCTCCCAAACAAACCATAAAACTAATCATAAAAATCAACAATGGCACCTCAGGTCGAGCCCGACCTCTTCCTGGTGGAGTTCCCTGCCGACGAGCCAGACGAAGGCAAGCCGCAGCACCAGGAGACCCGCATCAGCGACATCGTCAGCCTAGACGACGCTCTCCGACACTCGATCGCTCCCGACGATGCGGTGCTGCTGCCGCCGTCGCCGGGCTCAAGCCAGCCGGCCAAATTCCAGCTGGGCATCGTGCGGAGCGGCCACGAAGCGCGCGACTTCGCCTCAGCCGGCGCCGACGTCACGCCGTTAATCGTCGCCGTGACAACCACTGGCGAGGAAGCCGAAGTTGAAGCTGCCGCTGGCCAGGCCGTATGGATTCCACGCCAGCTGTACGACTCACTTCTAGCTGAGAAAGTGGACTCTGACGATTCTGCCAACTCGAAGCAGGCTGATGTACCACTGAGGAAATCCTGCCCAACTGTTATCCTGTATCCGCCAGTGAGTTCTAGCGTTATTTTTTCTAGCGCTATTTTGTTTCATTTTAGAGATTTTTAGCGACCTGGCAGCGTGTCTCGCCGGTATTGACACTCGACTAGTTTAACATCGCTGACGCCCAAGTTTACCTCATCTGACACCATGCTTGGGCGCAACCGTGGGATTCACCCGGCCGTTTCTATTGGCAACACACACATGTAAGTCGCTATTGGACGGAATAGTAGTCACGTGACTGCTCTCAGCCAATAGCGACTTACATGTGTGTTGCCAATAGAAACGGCCGAGTGATTCCCAAGGTTGCGCATGTATGTCTGACACCCAAGTTTACCTCATCTGACACCCAAGTTTACCTCATCTGACACCCAAGTTTACCTCATCTGACACCCAAGTTTACCGCATCTGACACCCAAGTTTACCGCATCTGACACCCAAGTTTACCGCATCTGACACCCAAGTTTACCGCATCTGACACCCAAGTTTACCTCATCTGACACCCAAGTTTACCTCATCTGACACCCAAGTTTACCTCATCTGACACCCAAGTTCACCGCATCTGACACCAAGTTTAGCTCATCTGACACCAAGTTTACCGCATCTGACACAAAGTTTACCGCATCTGACACCCAGTTAACACCTTCGACAGCAAGTTTAGCGCCTTAAAAGCCAACACGCCGCCATTAAGTTTACACTCGAATAATAAAACTATCTATCTTCCCCCGTCTGACAACTCCCGCAGGGCCTGATGTACGTTTATCCCACAGCGTCACTCGCGGCGCCTTTGTTGTTGAACAGCGGCTCCGGCAGGGAGTTCCCGATTCGCAGTCACCCGGCGCCGCCGCTATACTCTCGCCCGCTGCACCCAGTTGTCCCGGCCTCAGCCTCCGCTCCGCCACCGCCCGTCGATGAACCAGCGGCGGAAGCGCCGACATCGACGCCCGTGGACGCTCCCACGTCAGTTCCAGATGCTCCGGCCGCCGCCGCCGCCGCGACCGCTGAACCCGACAACGAGGAGAAGGCGAGGAAGGAGGCTGCGGATGAAGAGGCCGAGCTACTCGCACTTGACCGCGAGCTGGCCGCCGCTTTGGCCACCAGCGACATCGGAGTCGGCAACTGTCCAGCCGTTGACGATAAACGTCGGAAGAAACCGACAATGCGGCGTCGACAACGGCCGCCCTGGCGCTACTGGGGCGCCGGCGGCGTCGGCTGTGGCATCAACAGCAGCAGCGGAATGCCCGACGTGATCGATCTGCACCCAACTGACCCTCACGTCAACTGGGGCCGATGCGACGTTCTCGAGCATCGGCTGAACCCGGCCGACAAGGCGAAGCCTCGACTGCGACCGGACTCGCCGCGCAGGCTGCTGGATCCGCGCCTGTACGACCGGTTCGGCGACCCGGCCGACCATCGGATGACTCGCGAGCAGGCGGCTGCGTCGGCGTCAGCAGTGAGACAGCAGCGGCGATGGACTGCTGGCCGGGGCGGCTTTGACGACGCTGAGGCGACCGACGCCATACTGGCAGCTCGGTCCAGGCATCTGGTGGACGCACAGGTGAGGACAGCCAGGGGTCATAGAGTGACTAGGTCATAGAGTGACTAGGTCACATAGTGACTAGGTCACAGAGTGAATAGGTCACAGAGTGAATAGGTCATAGAGGGAATAGGTCATGGAGTGAATAGGTCATAGAGTGAATAGGTCATAGAGTGAATAGGTCATAGAGTGAATAGGTCACAGAGTGACTAGGGACCACAAAGTGACTAGGGGGTCACAGAGTGACTCGGGGTCACAGAGTTACGCTTGAAACTCATCCTCCCCAGGTTCAGCACGAGCTGCACCGTCTGGACCGTCAGGAGAGGTCGGCAGCAGCGGCGGCCAGTCTGGAGTCGGCAATCAAAGCGCAGCTGCAGCGCGAGGCCCTGGCAGAGGCGCAGGCCTACAGGCTGGCAGTTCAGGAGGAGCTGCGGCGCGGCAGGTCCGGTGGCTGCCGATTCGATGATCGGATTGGCCATTTCAAGGGCGCCTTCCCGGCAGTCAAGATGTCGGAGGGCCGCGAGCGGGTGTGGCAGTCCAGATCTGCAGGTGGAGTCGCGGCCGAAGATGCCCAGCATTCACGTCTGGTAGAAAATTCCACTGCTCAGAGGTGAGGAACCGCGAGATTTTCGTGATTGAGTTTGAGAAATCATTTTCATGATTGAGTTAGGTGAATCATTCTGAAACCGCTCTGTCCGCAGGACGGTGGCTCACTGGCTCCGCTACCAGGACCTGATGGACCCTCAGCAGGCCGCCGCCTCCGCCCAGACCATGGCTGCCAGACATCGGGACTGCCACTCGGCGCTGGAGTCTCAACGACTGTTGCGTCAGAGGCAAGAAGCAATTTGACGTTTTTGTTGCGTGATTTAATTTATACTACTGACTACTTCTACTTCTCGTATTTAAGTAGTGTAAATTTAAAATGTGAATTTTGCTTTCTCTGGCTTTCAAAGTTTAAATTAGGTAGAATCTCTTAACAAGTTGATTTCCAATTTTCTAAAATTTCCCTATGGCGTCTTCGATGCTAAATGCGCTCCATTTATGTAGCTGAATATATTTTACGAGCGTATTGTATTTAGTAGCCCCTTTCTATGATGCCGTCTGCTTCAATTGGTAGATTTGCCTATCTATTTATGCATCTAGATATTTTAGTAGAATCATAGACAGTAGAGTGTGCATATGCATATGATGCTACTAGTACAGGACCACTGCTCACCGGCTTACAATCAATTGTTTTTATATACATTAATAAAAATCACGCCTTCAGTTTACTTAAACAGAGAATTTCTATTTTAGCTGTTAAAAATTTTGCAACTAATGCGCTGTTTCGACTTAATACTGATCTGAATTTTTAATTTAACCCCAATATTGTAGTCCAGGCGCCACAGGCCACACCCCAACACCCACCCCTCCTCTCTATCCTTCATTTCAGCCCCCACAGGCCACACCCAACACCCACTTCTTCTGTCTATCCTTCAGTCCAGCCCCCGCGGGCCACACTCAACACTCATCCCTCCTCTCTATCCTTCATTTCAGCCCCCACAGGCCACACCCAACACCCACCCCTCCTCTCTATCCTTCAGTTCATCCCCCACAGGCCACACCCCAACACCCACCCCTCCTCTCTGTCCTTCAGTCCAGCTCCCGCAGGCCACACCCAACACCCACCCCTCCTCTCTATCCTTCAGTCCAGCTCCACAGGCCGCACCCACAGGCAACACCCACCCTCTGTCTTTCCTTTAGTCCAGCCCTCTGAAGCTAAAAAAAGTTAAACACAAAATTTAAGTACGCTCAAAATTTTTATATCTTTAAAGAGTCGGACATTTTCGCTTTTCTATTTTTTAGGCTTCGAAAAAAGCTTAAAACTAGTGTTGTCAAACTCGATACATTAAATTTACTACTAAAGACTAGATTTTGAATTAATTTTACCAAAAACGTCGAATATTTACGGAATATTCCTTCGCACAATAGATTCATTGTACAGAACCTTACAATCAATAGTAAAGCCGTGTGGCATCTGAAGCTACAAATTCAAAGTACTTCAGATTAAATCTCATTCGAGCGATTCCAGCTGCCTCTACGTAGCCGCTTGATCAGCCGATCCGCTGACGGAGTTAGCAGTTCTCGACATCATGACCGTGTTGGCGTCTGCCACGCGGTTGTTGCGGTCTCTCACTAGGGCGACAATCTGCAAATCGAATTTGATAGTGCTGCTTTTAGAGCCTAATAACTGGCTTAGATAGCAAGTTAGTTTACTAATTAGGTTTTTAGTTATTTAGTTAGCTAGTTAATTTGTTAGTTAGTCAGTTAGTTAGTTAGTTAGTTAGTTAGTTAGTTAGTTAGTCAGTTAGTTAGTTAGTTAGATAGTTAGTTAGTTAGTTAGTTGGTTAATTTGTTAGTTAGTTAGTTAGTTAGTTAGTTAGTTAGTTAGTTAGTTAGTTAGTTAGTTAGTTAGTTAGTTAGTTAGTTAGTTAGTTAGTCAGTTAGTTAGTTAGTCAGTTAGTTAGTTAGTCAGTTGGTTAGTTAGTCAGTTAGTTAGTTAGTCAGTTAGTTAGTTAGTCAGTTAGTTAGTTAGTCAGTTAGTTAGTTAGTTAGTTAGTTAGTTAGTCAGTTATTTAGTCAGTTATTTAGTCAGTTAATTAGTTAGTTAGTTTATTAAACTTGTGCCAAAGTCATAAAAAGTATAGTCGCTTCGACCATAACAACAATCTATACCATCGAACGGTGGTACCTTAAAATTGCTTCACCCCAACGCTTCAAAGGGCCGGACTGGTCCTCAATGGGAAACTGAGCACCATTCCACAAGGCCATCCAACAACATGTTTAATAAGGCTCACCTTCCCCCCGAACACTAGCAGCACGGTGGTAGTTGAGCAGATGATGATGCAAGAGCTCAACAAAAGGTGACGCAGGTCCACAGCGCTATTCGGCAGGGCGAAGTCCAGCACCACTCCGATCAGCCCCATCACCATGGTGTTGTACACGCAAACTCCAATTGTCTTCGAGTCGTTCAGCACTTCAACATGAACAGTTCGAGTCTCCCAGGCGAAAAATATGCCGAATAGAAGGAAAATCGCTGCAATTTATCAGAAATTGTTTGAATCACATTTAAATCATTTTGTCAATGATTTACTACTAACAACGAGTCTTAGGAGTAGTGCACGAGGAAGTTTGCAATGGAAAAACCTGTTTAGTACCTACAAAGAGGAACTCCATTTAGTTCAGGTTGATTTGACGATGCCTGCCTGGGTTCTGCAGACTGTTCCATCATTTCAGCACCTTCAATGCTTCAATCGAATCTTTCTTCAGTGTACTCAAAAACTTTTGATTCTATAAGAGAACTGAGCCCGACCCACCCACCATCCAGTACCTTTCATCCCAATAATGATGCCCTTCCAAAGCCAGTTGTTGTTGCAGCGACAGACCGTTAGAGTCTGCTGTATCAGAGTGCCGTCAGACACCACTTCCTGATGGAAAGGCGAGTTTTGTTACGTTAAGTTTTGAAAGTATATTGATTGAAACAGCTGTGAGAATTTACTATCAATGTGTTTACCACCTTACCTGGTCTTTCAGCTGCAAAACCAGCAGTTTGTACGGGTCAGCAACTCCCCAGGCAGTCAGTATCACAGCGTCCAGCAGAATTATTACCAGAATCACAATGAACAGATGCCAGTCTTTGATAGCCTGCGGGAGTTTCGATGAAAACCTTAGTTATTCAACAACACTGAAATCAACTGAAAAAATTTCCATCAACTCCACTTCTGCCACCTCTGCTTCTACAAACTCAACTTATACAAACTCAACTTATACAAACTCAACTTATACAATCGCAACTTCTACCATCTCTGCTTCTACCACCTCTGCTTCTACAAACTCAACTTATACAATCTCAACTTATACAATCGCAACTTCTACCATCTCTGGTTCTACCATCTCTGCTTCTACCACCTCTGCTTCTACCACCTCTGCTTCTACCATCTCTGCTTCTACCACCTCGTTTTCTGCCATCCGACTGTCTCCTTACCAGTTTGCGCAATTGCTTGTTAGTAAAGATGCGATGCACTCGCCAGGTTTTGGCCAGCATTCCGCCAAATGCGCAAGAATAGCCACAGACTAGAAACACCAGCTGCAGCCAGCACAGGCTCAGTAGCGTCTCGTCAACGTGAGCGTTCACAGTCATAGCTAGACAGGCACCGTAGCATAGCAGACAGCCGAGACCAATAATTGTATTCACGTAGGGACTGCTCAGGCGAATGAGTGCGACTTTTCTATACAGGAGGTTCACGATCATGGCCGCAATGGCTAGGCAAGCGCCTAGGCCAGACAGAACCCCGGTAATGTAGGCAACCGGAAGGCTGACACGAGACAGTTGAGTGACTAGACGGGGTGAGTCTACCGGAGCTGAACCACCTGATGAAGTGGTTAGTGAAATTGTTAACATTACCTATGTATCACTAGAGCTGCGACCACCCAGGCATAACATCTTTGCGGCGAATTCATCATCTGACTCCTGAGAGCATACAAGCGCCCATGCAAAAGCAAGATAGGCAAGACTTAGGGTACCTCGGATATTCTTTAAGTACTAAATCGAGATCGGTATGAGCTCCTAGAATTGCTCAAAAGCATGACGCAAACAGAGACGATCCCAAGTAAGCTACGGTGGTCGTATCCTTTTTTTCAAGTACAATCACATTATCAAAGCCTTTAATGTTGAAACAAAGGTTACGTTGAAAAAAAAGACATTTCCTTTGTGCTCGGTTATTCAGTCGATCTGTGCATGTTAATGGTTAAAGCTGTTTTATTCTCCACAGTTACTGACAGGTGTGCTTCAAATCACACATGCTTCTGTAGGCCTATCAAGGTATGTCAATCTTCAATGCTATCAAGTGCTTAGGCTTTGAAATGTGCATTTTGTTCCCAAGGGTGAATAGTTTGACCAACGCTTTGTTGTTGAATGGCAATAATGGACGATGTCCATCAAAAAGTGAATTAGAGTGCTGGGCTGTTTTTGACGTTGGAGTAGAAAATCATTGACTTAGAGAACTGACTATCTACTCAAGTTCACTCATACTACTCAAATCTAAAGGTATCGTGCGACACTGGGAACAAAGAGACAGAAGTAGATAACTAAGCAAAATTGTTCAATATTTTAAGGTTCAGAAAGGTAAGATGCCAAAAAATTCAAATTAGATTGGATATTTTAACAACGAAAGTGAATTTGATCGTTGCAGATGCAGACTTAATGCTGTCATTCATTGTTTCTAATGAGAATTCCTAATGGATTTTTGTATTGATTGGAATATTGATTGGTTTTATTTGAGCTCTGCTGGCATACGGGTTACGCGCAGATTTTAATGGAATATTGTCCATTTATTAATTTAGAAAAGCCATATCTATATATTTAACTCCATCTAGGAGTAAAATGAAAATGATCATTATTTTCGTTTTATTTATGCTAAGCAGCGAAACTGAGTAGTGACTATATCTCTCAAAAGAGCTATGAAAATCACTTTCTTAGCTACACATTGTATTGTCTCACCTGCAAACCAAAAGGATTTCTGCCAATCAGTGGCACCTGTCGTTGGCTCATAGATGCCAATCAAGTCCCGCGCAAGACCTGCATAAGTTGAGGGTAGCTAGTTAAGAAATTTTCGTTCAAAAACAATACATTTTACGAGAAACGTAAAAAACGATATGATTGACGCTGAAACGTTTTGAATCAATCACATGGTTATGTACTAAAAGCGTCTCTGATAATATGCAAATTAATATGTGTTTTCAATAATTATTTTCAGTTTAATCGGCACCTCAGTTACCTCGAATCTGGTAGATGTAAATCTTAGCAGTTCGATCGCCTCTTGAGTCGAACTTTACTCGACCCTGAAAGTTATGCAATAATTGCGATTGCAGTTATAAACAGTTTCATAAAAAAACCTTACAAGCATAAGCAAGGTTTTACCATAGACAAACTAACAGAAGCCGTACAGAATAAAACTGACTCATGGGGGCCAACCCCCAAGACACGCAGAGCGTACATGTCAAAGGAATAAAATTTCAGGACCCTGTGCACCCTGTGTGAGTGTGTGTATGAGTGCGTGCCTGAAATCTAAAATAAAGAATCTCTTTGAAGCACTCAAATTATGAGGTGTCAGATATCATTAAGTGCGAATATTGGTTAGGTTAGACCGTCTTTTCAAGACAAAATCACCCACCGACAGACCAGCAAAGTCCAGACGAAGAACGTTGCTAAATAGCCGGCGTTTGAATGCGTCATCGCCAAGCTGCACAGGTTGAGCCGTGTAGTTCCCACCGTCGGCCAGGGTGGCATTAATGGCCAGGGCGGCGGCCATGACCGCGTCGAAACGAAGGTCGAAGCCGAGAATGCTCGTCTGCTGTGGTGCCACCGTCTGGTTACCGAATTCCAGCATAAAATCCTGGAAGCTTTCGTTCCGGGTCTGAAATTTTACAAAAAGAGTTATCTAAGGTTTTCATCCGAGTCCGGACAGACTCATTTGAACAGTAGGTTGACGTAGCGCACGATGGCTTGCTTCAATATCGGCAACGAGTGAGTTACAAGCGCTGACTCTGTATCTCTGTGAACGCTTGGTCCATCTAAGCGACCTGTTGCGCCCTTGGCGACTCCAACTGGAAGGTTCCGCTCTCGCGTTCACGTTCGCGTTGAGTAGCTGAACGCTGAAGGCAGTCATACTCGTATGCGAGATAATATTGAGCCGACGCTCCAACCACTAGTCTACAACCCCTCTGGCTACAACCTAAATGAAATGACTCAATTTGTTATGATGCAAACGAACAAACGAAAAATGAACGAATCAAATTCGGGAAACTTTTGAGTTGGATTTTGACCTAGCAGTGAGCTTACCCGACCAGTGATGTCGGCAGGGTGAATCACAGCAGGATCATTGACGTCGCTATCGAATTCAATAGAGCCCTCCATGGCAAGCTGCCTATCGGAGTCTGGGCAGGACTGCTCAACTTGCATCCGGCTTGTGAATGGAAAGCCAATCTGCAGCCACTGGTACTTTGGGCCATAGGCGCCTATCTTTTTGATCTGCGGAACAGGTAGACGTTGATTTGAAGTTCTACGAGCGTATTACGACGTACAGAGCCCTAGTTTTTGTTTTATTAATTGTAACACAATAATCAATTTTACGAAGAGAACGTAACACTTCAAGTCAGATTACAGACAAAACAAGTTACACTTGGACATCAAAGAGCAGGGGTTATCGCGTTTTACACAGGCGCCAAAGGTGCCAAAGGCGTCAGTGCCCGAAGCTTCCTGAAGACTTATTAACTATCTAATTGAAACTAAATTCGATCCTAGTTCCGAACATTACAGATCTATCTCGCTAATGAATTTCAACGCGAAATATTTCAAGCCATAAAAATTCAACTCACTAGACAGTCGAATCGTTTGTCTGGACTCTCTTCGGCCATGCTGCGCACCACAACAAAGATTCGAATGTCATTTTTCTGCGTAGAAAAAAAGATAAAACCGTTATAAGTTCTGTGCGCACCGTTGATTTATAAACTACTTGAGTAGCTACTCTTACCACAAGTCGATTGATGGCGTCAGTGGCGTCGTTGCTAAAGATTGCTTTCTGATAGGACGTGATGTTCTGCGCAGTCAGAGTGGCCTCCAGCTCCAGTGTTATCTACGGAACAGGGTTGATTTTTTCGGGTGCTTGTACGAGGGTCATACTGAAAGTCTTGAGACCTGGCCAGTTGATTTCTTTATCAGAACTTCTCAAGTTGTTCTCAATTGCCTGTATGCATTTGGCTATCCTCTCAGACCAACTCGCGAAGGTTCCAACCCACTTCTCCTGAGACAACTCCATGAGAGCATCTTCGTAGATTACTAAAATTGAGTTCCTCGCACTCTTGACGTGATTGAAGCGAAAGACGTCGCAGGATTCTAGGTCAGGAGAATAAGACGGATTTGAGAGACGTTGTCTGGCATCCAAACGGCACATCGCTGGGTGACACCCAGATTGATCGTTCGATATGGATGTCACTGTTGCCGATTCAATGCCGAGCGTCTCTCGAATCTCCTGGATGTCACTCTCCTGTCCTTCACAACCGTTCTCTTTGCAGCATTTTCCTTTGTCACTGCAGTTGATTGGCGTCCTGACCGACTCTCATCTTCAAGACTGCTTCTGCCCCGCTTTCAAAATAGCGAATCAGCGAAATATTGTGGAACTCTAGAAGGTGCAGTGTACCAAAAACAGAGCAACACAATGCTCTTACACTAACCCCTCAGGTTGGTCATAACAGCAACATGGTTAGTTTCATGTCCCAATTGCTGCAATTGGATTACGCTTTTTACTTAAAATCGCTACGTATAAAGACAGGTTGTGCCAGAGACAACACGCAAATTTCGGACTGAGAAACTCGACTGAAAAACAAGCTTAGAATACTTATACACAACAAAAGGAAGTATATAATCTTTGTCTGTTCTTTTGGTTCCTATGGCAGAGAAAGGCCGAGGACGCTGTTCTCAGGCCGAGGCGAAGCCGAGGCCTTAGAATTGCGTCCGAGGTCTTTCTGCCATAGACACCAAAAGAACAGACGAAGATCGTACTTAATCTACAGATATTGGAAGCGACTGGGAGTGGGAGTGAGGTATTCGTCAAAAGCGGGGGTGTGGGGGGCGCAGCCCCCCCACATTTAACCATAAACATAAAAATTAAAGTAAAAGATTCGATGCTTAAATTAAAAGCGATAAAGGAAAGGTTTGGGCAGCTTGGGCACACCCCAGATCATGAGCGCTGCCTTCCGTGCATCTATAAAATCAACGACGGCTACCGACCGGAGCAATGTAAGCACGAGAACCTCTTTCTGACTTGGTTTCGAAGTGAGTCTGCCATTAAGAGCGACAGATTGTACCAGAATGGACCTATCGGCCGGAATACTCTCGACTCCATTGTGGCGAATATCACCAAGCCCGTGTCTACGGATGGTAAATTCTCAAACCAGTCTCTAAGGAAGACATGTGCCAGCACGTTGCATCGGGCTGGACTGGCTAGGGACGATATAGCCCGCGTCACTGAACATTCGTCCAACGCAATTGAGAGTTACATACGGCTAGACGTCCAGGACCATTCGCGTATGACCTACGCTCTACACGCCGGAGGAGCCGTGGAGTCCAATGGGCGGACCAATGAGCAAGATGTCGTGTCTGAGGGTACTACCAAGAAGATGCGCATGACTGTCCACGGTGACACCAACACCGTAGAAATCATGTTCGAGTGAATCGGCAAGAATGAATCGGTCTTTACTGCTGTTGATAGTTTATACTTCTAATGGACTAACTGACAAATTATAGTCGTACTAAAATGTTCTCAGGCCTTGTTATTAGGCCTGTTAACCGGTTAACAGGCCTCGTTTTGAGTTCTTAGGCTTCGTTTTTAGTGAGGTTTGGCCATAGACTATCGTTCCACTAGAAAAGAAGGAGCCTAGGAATTTAGTGTGAACCGTCATATATGTAGGTTAAGCATCAGTAAATTCTTTCTAGCTTTAGAAAATCAGATTTGACTCGATCACTGCTGGGCACAGACGCTATAGGCAGAAGTTGCAGAAGAGACAGATGAGGCAGCAATAACCGTCCCGGGCGAAAACCGATCCAGAAGATTCTGTTTTTTGTCTTCATTCGCCCGAGTGGAAAGCCTATTTAAGTAAAGACTTAAGAGAATAAAGCTCTGAATATTCTATTGTATGGGTAATTGTTAAAACAAATTGCATTGGCATGAGATGTACGAGCAAAAGCTTCTATAATTATACTATATTGAGCCCGGATGAAGAATTGGGAAACGAAGGCTACAATAAAAAATTTCTCCCTTTCAATTCCGATATCGTATGAGTCTACTTCAGCACGTAATTCCCTGCTTAGCTATCGGCTGTCAACAGCTATAGAAAAGCCCATTGAGCAGCCCTAAATATTTTAAAACATGCTCGCTTGATCATACAAAATTGCTATCCTATCATCTCATTACCATCTTCTCTCCGATAAAAGCAACGATTATTACTTGACGGATTCCGTTTTGTTCCGCTGTATTGAACGCAAAATAGATTAGTTGAAAGGACCATGCTTGCCTAAAAGCAATTTTAGGCGTTTTTATTTTGTTTTTTTAGAAATACTTGATCAAATTTTCTGACGTTGCATGATATTGTTAGTTAACATAGGCATCACGGAGCTGCATGTGACCGAATTTTACAGGCGCAGATTTAAACCAAGTTACATGTAAATGCTGCATTGGCTGACTTCACGACCATGGATAAATTGAATTCATCTTTGTCCCTTTTTACAACTTGCTTAGATTATTTAAGTTGTAATGCGTATGAGCCCGAATAGACTGTAGAAACTTGATACTTATTTCATAGCGTGACACTGTAGTTAACACATATAAATGCACAAAACTTCCGTATAGCATATTTAAACTGCAAAGTTTGTTTTAACTAATCCAAGATAAACATACCGGATAAAAAATTGGCGAATCTGTAGTGATAATTCCAATCTTTTTCCAGCGGAACAGTTTTAGTAGGTTAACAGCTGGCGCAATATATATGCTATTGGTGATGGCCATTCTGATGAAGAACGGATAAGTTGCCTTGTCGCTTAGAGCTGGCGATGTGTTCGAGTACCCGATCTGGATGAGAGCAATCAGTAGTGGTTGGCTGGGTGATTCGTCATTTATTTAGAAAGCCACTTGCTCGAGAGTGACTTCTATGACTCGTATTTAGCATGGCACTTAGGAATCATAACCCCTTCCAGTTGGTTAATTACACTCTCACGGAAGTCCTACATTGCATTACTTTATTGCATTTTTATTTAAGCTCACCTGAGGCAGGTAATAATACTGAGCCAGGTCAGCAACAACCTGGGACTGATGAGAGTAGGTCGCTCCCAGCAATATCGCCTTGTTAAAGCCCCTCAGGTAGCCGTCAATGAATGCTTTGGAAGCGCTCCCAGATTTTTGCTGCGGAAGAAAATCGAAACAAAGCTAATATTTGTTTTATTAGAATGCGCTTCTGTGTTGCCTGGCGATTGTTGTCTCGGGGATAAGCAGTGCCAGTGAGCAGGGGGGGGTGCAAAACTTGCTTTTACAGCCTATGTGGATGCATAGTGTGGATGTTTGGATAACTGCAATAATTTAAAAAGCATTCAGCATTCGTGAATTGTCAAATTGAAATTTCGTTAATATTAATTGGACAAATCTGACTGCATGCGTTGAGAGACATTGAAACCGGTAGCATACATACGCTCGTACTTGTGTTTTTGCTCCATTGCTTATTCTTATACAAGTGTACCGTATTGATTTGGCAGCAGCAAAAAGTAGCTGCAGAAACAAAGAGAAAAAGAAACAGGCCTACCAGATCAAACGATCAGAAAGAGAGAGACGAATCTTTACTTTCCTTGTTGGGACACAACGAGAGGTCCCAACAAGCAAGTTCTGAGCAAATGGCATCGACCTCCGGAAGTCAAAGAGGCGAAAAACTAATTGCCAAGAGTACATGTAAAAGCAACAAATTAATTTCAAGTGAGCATTCAGCAGCAATAGCAGCACTGACCCCTGCAGCGAATCGAAACTCCGGCACCAGCTGCATCGTCGGAAACAAATCCTCGCGACTGTTCACGTAGTCGATCGAATAGTTCAAGAAGAAGACATCGTTGTAAAACAGTTCGGCTGTGCTGCCTACGAGCAGGATGTGAACCGACTGTCGCGACGGGGCGGCCAGGTGGACGCTTCTCTCCGACATTTGGCTGCATAGAATTATGGCTATGGATATTAGAAATCGCATCGTTAACAGAGTAGAGGAGCTTTGCGGCTGGCTTTTAGCAAATACGCCGTATTCCTGGTCAGGATATCTACTCTTCCTGTCCCTAGGAGACACTCCTGGTTTCTCTTCTGCAGATATTTAATCCTTACAAAACGGTATATGCTCCATACAGAGCAGCGTCTTATTGGATAGATAATGCCACAGCCAATTGACGGTGATGCCATAGGAACTGTCTATCTATCTATCTATCTATCTATCTATCTATCTATCTATCTATCTATCTATCTATCTATCTATCTATCTATCTATCTATCTATCTATCTATCTATCTATCTATCTATCTATCTATCTATCTATCTAATCTATCTATCTATCTATCTATCTATCTATCTATCTATCTATCTATCTATCTATCTATCTATCTATCTATCTATCTATCTATCTATCTATCTATCTATCAATCTATCTATCTATCAATCTATCTATCTATCTATCTATCTATCTATCTATCTATCTATCTATCTATCTATCTATCTATCTATCTATCTATCTATCTATCTATCTATCTATCTATCTATCTATCTATCTATCTATCTATCTATCTATCTATCTATCTATCTATCTATCTATCTATCTATCCATATATGATTAATATTGCAGAGGTAGCTACTTACAATTAAACTGGTATGAAATATTGTATTTTGATTGGGAAATTTGTTTGCCTTGGCCTGTGTTCAATTCATCGTCACACTGCTCGTGACTTACTCTTTCGCTATCTATCTACTTTATGAACTTTCATAACGCCCACAATTGCTGCCTGCTATAGTTGATGATATTTTATAAATTTCACGTCTTAATCGTTCCCTAACTGAAATTTCCCGGTCAATTAGCCAGAGGGACTTGTTGCCGGTTCTCTCATAAGCGTCGTTGCTGTGCATTTTTAATATTGCATCAAAAAATTAAAAAAGTGGTAAGAAAACTTAGTGAAGGAACTTTGCATCCTACGAGGTACGAGATTAGGCTTCGCGGAATGACAGCTGTACCTCTACTATCGTAGGCGGTTTTGCATATCGGTTATACAGTAAAGAGGTTAGTGTATCTATAGTGTCTGTTACATCTGAGCCGTGTTTATGAGTTGTCCCAATGCTTCTCTACAGTCTTCTCCACCGCTTGACACACACAAGTTGCGGCCCGAGCTTTAGAGAATAAGAAAGCTGGCATGAAGAATGCTGGGCTGCTTGCTGCACTGTACTGGAGTTCTTGTTGGGTTTTAGGGCTTTTGCAGCACAATAAAGAGCAAGGCAGAAAGGCAAATCGTACCCGCACACTCGCACACACCCAATTGCGACTGGCAGACAATGAGATTTCGGTCTGTAAGCTCGAAACGACCCTCGAGGCTTTCTGCTTTTCTTTATAACAGCAAAAATGCCCAGCTTTAGAGCCACTTAGTGCAAGAAA
>NIVC01001322.1:0-212597 GCA_002269645.1 Macrostomum lignano | reverse complement strand
CTTGATGATCGATCCTCCTCAGTGGGCAAATAGTGTGTGTAGGATGATGTGTACTTACTGTATTTGACTGTTAGCTAAATACGCTATGTATGCACTCGTTGCTGCTGGCGTTAGTAGCTATTCTTTCTATATGTCACGAAAAAATTGGATTTTAGTTTGCTTTCATTTTGGAAACGGAGAATGATCGTTAACAGTAGAAGCTTAATCGCCTTGACCCTGACTAGATTTTGCTGCGCTTGAACGGAGCAACACACAGGCACAAAAAGTTAAGCAAGAATCTGACAAACATCAAGTCGAAAGCCCCCCAGACCGTCGGGTTGTTCAGCGATTCTGCCAGATTGTTTCTGTACATGTAAGTGCTATTGTGTTCAGTACACCCCTGCGCGCCAATCAGCACTGCGCCTCAGTGCGGCATTTCCATGCAAGCTTTCAAAATTTCATCAGCACGTTGACCACTTGGATAATCTGAAGCATCTCATCTGGCCTCGATCTATTTTTCACTTTAGGCAGTCTTTGGACTTTCAACAGGTGGCACCAGATGACTTTATGAACACCCTATTATTGCGACTGTTGGAATTTTCTGATTTAAGCTAAACTGCTGGACATCTTCAACAGTTTAACTCAAGCAATAGGTGATCATCCTGGCGCCGTCGGAACCTTGTGCAGGTGGCACTAGGTGACTACATGTATGGACTCTAGAACTGTGTATAACAAAGATCGAAAAAATGATTAAGATTGCGAAAAAAGGAATTTGCAATGAAAAAATGAACAACTTTTATGGTCAGACGCCATATAGAAACCAGTCTTAGCTATATCAACTCAAATTGGTAATTTTGTATTTGCCAAATCGAGTTTAAAACTGGGTGCTAAAGGTAAAACAAGTTGAAATTCAGCTGGCTTCTTCACGTCTTTGCGATGCGAACATGAAGAAAGATAACTATAGATCGAGGTTGAAATTATTAAAGTTTGATTATCAGAAACTGAAACAGAATTTAGGAATAGAAACAAAATAGATTGGTAAATTAATCAAAAAGGGTTTTTTACATGCATATGTAATTTCTAAGCAATATTTTAAACTTATTGTGATAAAATGAACAACGTAAAATAATTTAAGCTACTTTGAAAACGCTACAGAAGTTTTCAATCCGGAGCTAAAAAAGCAATCATAGCTCGTACTTACAATTTTTGTTCAACTTGACAACATTTGGAAGATCGAAACACGGCAGCAGTCGCTCAAACCTAATCGAATTCATTCTTCTAGTCGCTCTGGTCAAAATCCATATTGACACAGCCAGATTCAAGACAAAGTAAATGATGAGAAAAACTCTGTCCAAAATGATTCCTAGAAAACGCCATTTATTCTCGTCCTGTCCGAAATGACTCTCTGGGTTTGTCGTCGACAGCGGCACCTCGGAATCCTCGTGACGCGTCACCGGATTCTGTCCGGCCTGCGTGGCTTCATCGCGAACGAGATGACTTTGACAGCGGCCTCATTGTGATGCGTCAGCGGCAATCCGACGTACTTGCCGCTTTCCAGTATCTTAATGAAGCAGGCTGGCATGCAGAAGTCCTTACCCTTCAGCGATATGTTGTAGCTGATTATAGTCTTGATGTTGGCGAGGCTCACTAGTGCTATGGCTATGCAGAAGTAGATTCCTAGCACCGGTACAGCGTCGCCTGATCGGGGAATGTTGTCCGACACCATCAATAGGAAAACCATCAACGACAGTAGAATAGTGGTGACGTAAGCTATCTTCTCGCCGCACTCGGTTGGCATGATAAAGACGAATAGCGTCAGCCAAGTGAGCAGCATGCACGGGAACAGCATATAGACCTGCTGGAACATGTACTTTCGCTTGAGCCGCAGTTGGAAAGCAACCTCGCTATATTGTCTCGAACGACCAGAAGCTTCATCGAGACCGACTTTTCTGTCCGCTACGCGATCGAAGGACGGGAAACCCTCCACCATCCACTCACCGTTGCTGGCACTGACAAAAGCATGATCTTCTTTTTTGCCGGGCGCTTCTTCTTTCTTGACAAGCAAGAAATTACTGGTATCCTTCGTCCAAGAACTGAACGTGATGTTGCAGCGCTGTCTATCGTACGGAAACTGTGCTATGTTGATCCGACAGAAAGACTTGAACACAGCCTGAGCTCCTAGCTGAATGGAGCCATCGCTAAAGATTCTGGCCTTGGACTCGCCGTAGATGAACATGCCCTCTTCGAAGTTTCCGTGCAGAGACTCGTAGAATATAAGATCGGGGTACCAGATCTCCTCCGCCTTGATGACAAAGTTATCAATATTGTTAAAGCGCTTCGGATCCCATGTCAGCCGACAGTCTTTCCATGTCGATTCAACCCAGACGTCAACCGTGAGCATCTGGGTTGGTTCGTCAAGATCGAACAGCTGAATAAGCAGCATATCCTGTTGAATCTTCAGCTTCTTTCCCAGCTCGCAGATTGGCATAGCGTTCGCCTTGTACGGCGTTGTCTCGTTTTCAAATAAATAAGCCAGTAGGCCATCGTAGATGGTGTTCTTCGGCCCCAGCTGGCCCGAGGACGATGCGACAACGCTAGGAAAAACTGAAATACACGATGGTAGGACCAGCAGAAGTACTAGACGCACCAGATGCATTATGACCTCGATAAATCGATGATGTCAGCAGGGGGCCAGTAATATAGAAGTATCCAGTAAATTTTACTCAACAAGCTTCTTTTTTCTTGCACTAAGTGGCTCTAAAGCTGGGCATTTTTGCTGTTATAAAGAAAAGCAGAAAGCCTCGAGGGTCGTTTCGAGCTTACAGACCGAAATCTCATTGTCTGCCAGTCGCAATTGGGTGTGTGCGAGTGTGCGGGTACGATTTGCCTTTCTGCCTTGCTCTTTATTGTGCTGCAAAAGCCCTAAACCCAACAAGAACTCCAGTACAGTGCAGCAAGCAGCCCAGCATTCTTCATGCCAGCTTTCTTATTCTCTAAAGCTCGGGCCGCAACTTGTGTGTGTCAAGCGGTGGAGAAGACTGTAGAGAAGCATTGGGACAACTCATAAACACGGCTCAGATGTAACAGACACTATAGATACACTAACCTCTTTACTGTATAACCGATATGCAAAACCGCCTACGATAGTAGAGGTACAGCTGTCATTCCGCGAAGCCTAATCTCGTACCTCGTAGGATGCAAAGTTCCTTCACTAAGTTTTCTTACCACTTTTTTAATTTTTTGATGCAATATTAAAAATGCACAGCAACGACGCTTATGAGAGAACCGGCAACAAGTCCCTCTGGCTAATTGACCGGGAAATTTCAGTTAGGGAACGATTAAGACGTGAAATTTATAAAATATCATCAACTATAGCAGGCAGCAATTGTGGGCGTTATGAAAGTTCATAAAGTAGATAGATAGCGAAAGAGTAAGTCACGAGCAGTGTGACGATGAATTGAACACAGGCCAAGGCAAACAAATTTCCCAATCAAAATACAATATTTCATACCAGTTTAATTGTAAGTAGCTACCTCTGCAATATTAATCATATATGGATAGATAGATAGATAGATAGATAGATAGATAGATAGATAGATAGATAGATAGATAGATAGATAGATAGATAGATAGATAGATAGATAGATAGATAGATAGATAGATAGATAGATAGATAGATAGATAGATAGATAGATAGATAGATAGATAGATAGATAGATAGATTGATAGATAGATAGATTGATAGATAGATAGATAGATAGATAGATAGATAGATAGATAGATAGATAGATAGATAGATAGATAGATAGATAGATAGATAGATAGATAGATAGATAGATAGATAGATAGATAGATAGATAGATAGATGATAGATAGATAGATTGATAGATAGATAGATAGATAGATAGATAGATAGATAGATAGATAGATAGATAGATAGATAGATAGATAGATAGATAGATAGATAGATAGATAGATAGATAGATAGATAGATAGACAGTTCCTATGGCATCACCGTCAATTGGCTGTGGCATTATCTATCCAATAAGACGCTGCTCTGTATGGAGCATATACCGTTTTGTAAGGATTAAATATCTGCAGAAGAGAAACCAGGAGTGTCTCCTAGGGACAGGAAGAGTAGATATCCTGACCAGGAATACGGCGTATTTGCTAAAAGCCAGCCGCAAAGCTCCTCTACTCTGTTAACGATGCGATTTCTAATATCCATAGCCATAATTCTATGCAGCCAAATGTCGGAGAGAAGCGTCCACCTGGCCGCCCCGTCGCGACAGTCGGTTCACATCCTGCTCGTAGGCAGCACAGCCGAACTGTTTTACAACGATGTCTTCTTCTTGAACTATTCGATCGACTACGTGAACAGTCGCGAGGATTTGTTTCCGACGATGCAGCTGGTGCCGGAGTTTCGATTCGCTGCAGGGGTCAGTGCTGCTATTGCTGCTGAATGCTCACTTGAAATTAATTTGTTGCTTTTACATGTACTCTTGGCAATTAGTTTTTCGCCTCTTTGACTTCCGGAGGTCGATGCCATTTGCTCAGAACTTGCTTGTTGGGACCTCTCGTTGTGTCCCAACAAGGAAAGTAAAGATTCGTCTCTCTCTTTCTGATCGTTTGATCTGGTTAGGCCTGTTTCTTTTTCTCTTTGTTTCTGCAGCTACTTTTTGCTGCTGCCAAATCAATACGGTACACTTGTATAAGAATAAGCAATGGAGCAAAAACACAAGTACGAGCGTATGTATGCTACCGGTTTCAATGTCTCTCAACGCATGCAGTCAGATTTGTCCAATTAATATTAACGAAATTTCAATTTGACAATTCACGAATGCTGAATGCTTTTTAAATTATTGCAGTTATCCAAACATCCACACTATGCATCCACATAGGCTGTAAAAGCAAGTTTTGCACCCCCCCCCTGCTCACTGGCACTGCTTATCCCGAGACAACAATCGCCAGGCAACACAGAAGCGCATTCTAATAAAACAAATATTAGCTTTGTTTCGATTTTCTTCCGCAGCAAAAATCTGGGAGCGCTTCCAAAGCATTCATTGACGGCTACCTGAGGGGCTTTAACAAGGCGATATTGCTGGGAGCGACCTACTCTCATCAGTCCCAGGTTGTTGCTGACCTGGCTCAGTATTATTACCTGCCTCAGGTGAGCTTAAATAAAAATGCAATAAAGTAATGCAATGTAGGACTTCCGTGAGAGTGTAATTAACCAACTGGAAGGGGTTATGATTCCTAAGTGCCATGCTAAATACGAGTCATAGAAGTCACTCTCGAGCAAGTGGCTTTCTAAATAAATGACAAATCACCCAGCCAACCAATACTGATTGCGCTCATCCAGATCGGGTACTCGAACACATCGCCAGCTCTAAGCGACAAGGCAACTTATCCGTTCTTCATCAGAATGGCCATCACCAATAGCATATATATTGCGCCAGCTGTTTAACCTACTAAACTGTTCCGCTGGAAAAAGATTGGATTATGACTACAGATTCGCCAATTTTTTATCCGGTATGTTTATCTTGGATTAGTTAAAACAAACTTTGCAGTTTAAATATGCTATACGGAAGTTTTGTGCATTTATATGTGTTAATACAGTGTCACGCTATGAAATAAGTATCAAGTTTCTACAGTCTATTCGGGCTCATACGCATTACAACTTAAATAATCTAAGCAAGTTGTAAAAAGGGACAAAGCTGAATTCAATTTATCCATGGTCGTGAAGTCAGCCAATGCAGCATTTACATGTAACTTGGTTTAAATCTGCGCCTGTAAAATTCGGTCACATGCAGCTCCGTGATGCCTATGTTAACTAACAATATCATGCAACGTCAGAAAATTTGATCAAGTATTTCTAAAAAAACAAAATAAAACGCCTAAAATTGCTTTTAGGCAAGCATGGTCCTTTCAACTAATCTATTTTGCGTTCAATACAGCGGAACAAACGGAATCCGTCAAGTAATAATCGTTGCTTTTATCGGAGAGAAGATGGTAATGAGATGATAGCGATAGCAATTTTGTATGATCAAGCGAGCATGTTTTTAAAATATTTAGGGCTGCTCAATGGGCTTTTCTATAGCTGTTGACAGCGATAGCTAAGCAGGGAATTACGTGCTGAAGTAGACTCATACGATATCGGAATTGAAAGGGAGAATTTTTTATTGTAGCCTTCGTTTCCCAATTCTTCATCCGGGCTCAATATAGTATAATTATAGAAGCTTTTGCTCGTACATCTCATGCCAATGCAATTTTGTTTGAACAATTACCCATACAATAGAATATTCAGAGCTTTATTCTCTTAAGTCTTTACTTAAATAGGCTTTCCACTCGGGCGAATGAAGACAAAAAACAGAATCTTCTGGATCGGTTTTCGCCCGGGACGGTTATTGCTGCCTCATCTGTCTCTTCTGCAACTTCTGCCTATAGCGTCTGTGCCCAGCAGTGATCGAGTCAAATCTGATTTTCTAAAGCTAGAAAGAATTTACTGATGCTTAACCTACATATATGACGGTTCACACTAAATTCCTAGGCTCCTTCTTTTCTAGTGGAACGATAGTCTATGGCCAAACCTCACTAAAAACGAAGCCTAAGAACTCAAAACGAGGCCTGTTAACCGGTTAACAGGCCTAATAACAAGGCCTGAGAACATTTTAAAATGACTATAATTTGTCAGTTAGTCCATTAGAAGTATAAACTATCAACAGCAGTAAAGACCGATTCATTCTTGCCGATTCAATCAAACATGATTTCTACGGTGTTGGTGTCACCGTGGACAGTCATGCGCATCTTCTTGGTAGTACCCTCAGACACGACATCTTGCTCATTGGTCCGCCCATTGGACTCCACGGCTCCTCCGGCGTGTAGAGCGTAGGTCATACGCGAATGGTCCTGGACGTCTAGCCGTATGTAACTCTCAATTGCGTTGGACGAATGTTCAGTGACGCGGGCTATATCGTCCCTAGCCAGTCCAGCCCGATGCAACGTGCTGGCACATGTCTTCCTTAGAGACTGGTTTGAGAATTTACCATCCGTAGACACGGGCTTGGTGATATTCGCCACAATGGAGTCGAGAGTATTGCCGGCCGATAGGTCCATTCTGGTACAATCTGTCGCTCTTAATGGCAGACTCACTTCGAAACCAAGTCAGAAAGAGGTTCTCGTGCTTACATTGCTCCGGTCGGTAGCCGTCGTTGATTTTATAGATGCACGGAAGGCAGCGCTCATGATCTGGGGTGTGCCCAAGCTGCCCAAACCTTTCCTTTATCGCTTTTAATTTAAGCATCGAATCTTTTACTTTAATTTTTATGTTTATGGTTAAATGTGGGGGGGCTGCGCCCCCACACCCCCGCTTTTGACGAATACCTCACTCCCACTCCCAGTCGCTTCCAATATCTGTAGATTAAGTACGATCTTCGTCTGTTCTTTTGGTGTCTATGGCAGAAAGACCTCGGACGCAATTCTAAGGCCTCGGCTTCGCCTCGGCCTGAGAACAGCGTCCTCGGCCTTTCTCTGCCATAGGAACCAAAAGAACAGACAAAGATTATATACTTCCTTTTGTTGTGTATAAGTATTCTAAGCTTGTTTTTCAGTCGAGTTTCTCAGTCCGAAATTTGCGTGTTGTCTCTGGCACAACCTGTCTTTATACGTAGCGATTTTAAGTAAAAAGCGTAATCCAATTGCAGCAATTGGGACATGAAACTAACCATGTTGCTGTTATGACCAACCTGAGGGGTTAGTGTAAGAGCATTGTGTTGCTCTGTTTTTGGTACACTGCACCTTCTAGAGTTCCACAATATTTCGCTGATTCGCTGAGAGCAAGCGGGGCAGAAGCAGTCTTGAAGATGAGAGTCGGTCAGGACGCCAATCAACTGCAGTGACAAAGGAAAATGCTGCAAAGAGAACGGTTGTGAAGGACAGGAGAGTGACATCCAGGAGATTCGAGAGACGCTCGGCATTGAATCGGCAACAGTGACATCCATATCGAACGATCAATCTGGGTGTCACCCAGCGATGTGCCGTTTGGATGCCAGACAACGTCTCTCAAATCCGTCTTATTCTCCTGACCTAGAATCCTGCGACGTCTTTCGCTTCAATCACGTCAAGAGTGCGAGGAACTCAATTTTAGTAATCTACGAAGATGCTCTCATGGAGTTGTCTCAGGAGAAGTGGGTTGGAACCTTCGCGAGTTGGTCTGAGAGGATAGCCAAATGCATACAGGCAATTGAGAACAACTTGAGAAGTTCTGATAAAGAAATCAACTGGCCAGGTCTCAAGACTTTCAGTATGACCCTCGTACAAGCACCCGAAAAAATCAACCCTGTTCCGTAGATAACACTGGAGCTGGAGGCCACTCTGACTGCGCAGAACATCACGTCCTATCAGAAAGCAATCTTTAGCAACGACGCCACTGACGCCATCAATCGACTTGTGGTAAGAGTAGCTACTCAAGTAGTTTATAAATCAACGGTGCGCACAGAACTTATAACGGTTTTATCTTTTTTTCTACGCAGAAAAATGACATTCGAATCTTTGTTGTGGTGCGCAGCATGGCCGAAGAGAGTCCAGACAAACGATTCGACTGTCTAGTGAGTTGAATTTTTATGGCTTGAAATATTTCGCGTTGAAATTCATTAGCGAGATAGATCTGTAATGTTCGGAACTAGGATCGAATTTAGTTTCAATTAGATAGTTAATAAGTCTTCAGGAAGCTTGGGCACTGACGCCTTTGGCACCTTTGGCGCCTGTGTAAAACGCGATAACCCCTGCTCTTTGATGTCCAAGTGTAACTTGTTTTGTCTGTAATCTGACTTGAAGTGTTACGTTCTCTTCGTAAAATTGATTATTGTGTTACAATTAATAAAACAAAAACTAGGGCTCTGTACGTCGTAATACGCTCGTAGAACTTCAAATCAACGTCTACCTGTTCCGCAGATCAAAAAGATTGGCGCCTATGGCCCAAAGTACCAGTGGCTGCAGATTGGCTTTCCATTCACAAGCCGGATGCAAGTTGAGCAGTCCTGCCCAGACTCCGATAGGCAGCTTGCCATGGAGGGCTCTATTGAATTCGATAGCGACGTCAATGATCCTGCTGTGATTCACCCTGCCGACATCACTGGTCGGGTAAGCTCACTGCTAGGTCAAAATCCAACTTAAAAGTTTCCCGAATTTGATTCGTTCATTTTTCGTTTGTTCGTTTGCATCATAACAAATTGAGTCATTTCATTTAGGTTGTAGCCAGAGGGGTTGTAGACTAGTGGTTGGAGCGTCGGCTCAATATTATCTCGCATACGAGTATGACTGCCTTCAGCGTTCAGCTACTCAACGCGAACGTGAACGCGAGAGCGGAACCTTCCAGTTGGAGTCGCCAAGGGCGCAACAGGTCGCTTAGATGGACCAAGCGTTCACAGAGATACAGAGTCAGCGCTTGTAACTCACTCGTTGCCGATATTGAAGCAAGCCATCGTGCGCTACGTCAACCTACTGTTCAAATGAGTCTGTCCGGACTCGGATGAAAACCTTAGATAACTCTTTTTGTAAAATTTCAGACCCGGAACGAAAGCTTCCAGGATTTTATGCTGGAATTCGGTAACCAGACGGTGGCACCACAGCAGACGAGCATTCTCGGCTTCGACCTTCGTTTCGACGCGGTCATGGCCGCCGCCCTGGCCATTAATGCCACCCTGGCCGACGGTGGGAACTACACGGCTCAACCTGTGCAGCTTGGCGATGACGCATTCAAACGCCGGCTATTTAGCAACGTTCTTCGTCTGGACTTTGCTGGTCTGTCGGTGGGTGATTTTGTCTTGAAAAGACGGTCTAACCTAACCAATATTCGCACTTAATGATATCTGACACCTCATAATTTGAGTGCTTCAAAGAGATTCTTTATTTTAGATTTCAGGCACGCACTCATACACACACTCACACAGGGTGCACAGGGTCCTGAAATTTTATTCCTTTGACATGTACGCTCTGCGTGTCTTGGGGTTGGCCCCCATGAGTCAGTTTTATTCTGTACGGCTTCTGTTAGTTTGTCTATGGTAAAACCTTGCTTATGCTTGTAAGGTTTTTTTATGAAACTGTTTATAACTGCAATCGCAATTATTGCATAACTTTCAGGGTCGAGTAAAGTTCGACTCAAGAGGCGATCGAACTGCTAAGATTTACATCTACCAGATTCGAGGTAACTGAGGTGCCGATTAAACTGAAAATAATTATTGAAAACACATATTAATTTGCATATTATCAGAGACGCTTTTAGTACATAACCATGTGATTGATTCAAAACGTTTCAGCGTCAATCATATCGTTTTTTACGTTTCTCGTAAAATGTATTGTTTTTGAACGAAAATTTCTTAACTAGCTACCCTCAACTTATGCAGGTCTTGCGCGGGACTTGATTGGCATCTATGAGCCAACGACAGGTGCCACTGATTGGCAGAAATCCTTTTGGTTTGCAGGTGAGACAATACAATGTGTAGCTAAGAAAGTGATTTTCATAGCTCTTTTGAGAGATATAGTCACTACTCAGTTTCGCTGCTTAGCATAAATAAAACGAAAATAATGATCATTTTCATTTTACTCCTAGATGGAGTTAAATATATAGATATGGCTTTTCTAAATTAATAAATGGACAATATTCCATTAAAATCTGCGCGTAACCCGTATGCCAGCAGAGCTCAAATAAAACCAATCAATATTCCAATCAATACAAAAATCCATTAGGAATTCTCATTAGAAACAATGAATGACAGCATCAAGTCTGCATCTGCAACGATCAAATTCACTTTCGCTGTTAAAATATCCAATCTAATTTGAATTTTTTGGCATCTTACCTTTCTGAACCTTAAAATATTGAACAATTTTGCTTAGTTATCTACTTCTGTCTCTTTGTTCCCAGTGTCGCACGATACCTTTAGATTTGAGTAGTATGAGTGAACTTGAGTAGATAGTCAGTTCTCTAAGTCAATGATTTTCTACTCCAACGTCAAAAACAGCCCAGCACTCTAATTCACTTTTTGATGGACATCGTCCATTATTGCCATTCAACAACAAAGCGTTGGTCAAACTATTCACCCTTGGGAACAAAATGCACATTTCAAAGCCTAAGCACTTGATAGCATTGAAGATTGACATACCTTGATAGGCCTACAGAAGCATGTGTGATTTGAAGCACACCTGTCAGTAACTGTGGAGAATAAAACAGCTTTAACCATTAACATGCACAGATCGACTGAATAACCGAGCACAAAGGAAATGTCTTTTTTTTCAACGTAACCTTTGTTTCAACATTAAAGGCTTTGCTAATGTGATTGTACTTGAAAAAAAGGATACGACCACCGTAGCTTACTTGGGATCGTCTCTGTTTGCGTCATGCTTTTGAGCAATTCTAGGAGCTCATACCGATCTCGATTTAGTACTTAAAGAATATCCGAGGTACCCTAAGTCTTGCCTATCTTGCTTTTGCATGGGCGCTTGTATGCTCTCAGGAGTCAGATGATGAATTCGCCGCAAAGATGTTATGCCTGGGTGGTCGCAGCTCTAGTGATACATAGGTAATGTTAACAATTTCACTAACCACTTCATCAGGTGGTTCAGCTCCGGTAGACTCACCCCGTCTAGTCACTCAACTGTCTCGTGTCAGCCTTCCGGTTGCCTACATTACCGGGGTTCTGTCTGGCCTAGGCGCTTGCCTAGCCATTGCGGCCATGATCGTGAACCTCCTGTATAGAAAAGTCGCACTCATTCGCCTGAGCAGTCCCTACGTGAATACAATTATTGGTCTCGGCTGTCTGCTATGCTACGGTGCCTGTCTAGCTATGACTGTGAACGCTCACGTTGACGAGACGCTACTGAGCCTGTGCTGGCTGCAGCTGGTGTTTCTAGTCTGTGGCTATTCTTGCGCATTTGGCGGAATGCTGGCCAAAACCTGGCGAGTGCATCGCATCTTTACTAACAAGCAATTGCGCAAACTGGTAAGGAGACAGTCGGATGGCAGAAAACGAGGTGGTAGAAGCAGAGATGGTAGAAGCAGAGGTGGTAGAAGCAGAGGTGGTAGAAGCAGAGATGGTAGAACCAGAGATGGTAGAAGTTGCGATTGTATAAGTTGAGATTGTATAAGTTGAGTTTGTAGAAGCAGAGGTGGTAGAAGCAGAGATGGTAGAAGTTGCGATTGTATAAGTTGAGTTTGTATAAGTTGAGTTTGTAGAAGCAGAGGTGGCAGAAGTGGAGTTGATGGAAATTTTTTCAGTTGATTTCAGTGTTGTTGAATAACTAAGGTTTTCATCGAAACTCTCGCAGGCTATCAAAGACTGGCATCTGTTCATTGTGATTCTGGTAATAATTCTGCTGGACGCTGTGATACTGACTGCCTGGGGAGTTGCTGACCCGTACAAACTGCTGGTTTTGCAGCTGAAAGACCAGGTAAGGTGGTAAACACATTGATAGTAAATTCTCACAGCTGTTTCAATCAATATACTTTCAAAACTTAACGTAACAAAACTCGCCTTTCCATCAGGAAGTGGTGTCTGACGGCACTCTGATACAGCAGACTCTAACGGTCTGTCGCTGCAACAACAACTGGCTTTGGAAGGGCATCATTATTGGGATGAAAGGTACTGGATGGTGGGTGGGTCGGGCTCAGTTCTCTTATAGAATCAAAAGTTTTTTAGTACACTGAAGAAAGATTCGATTGAAGCATTGAAGGTGCTGAAATGATGGAACAGTCTGCAGAACCCAGGCGGGCATCGTCAAATCAACCTGAACTAAATGGAGTTCCTCTTTGTAGGTACTAAACAGGTTTTTCCATTGCAAACTTCCTCGTGCACTACTCCTAAGACTCGTTGTTAGTAGTAAATCATTGACAAAATGATTTAAATGTGATTCAAACAATTTCTGATAAATTGCAGCGATTTTCCTTCTATTCGGCATATTTTTCGCCTGGGAGACTCGAACTGTTCATGTTGAAGTGCTGAACGACTCGAAGACAATTGGAGTTTGCGTGTACAACACCATGGTGATGGGGCTGATCGGAGTGGTGCTGGACTTCGCCCTGCCGAATAGCGCTGTGTACCTGCGTCACCTTTTGTTGAGCTCTTGCATCATCATCTGCTCAACTACCACCGTGCTGCTAGTGTTCGGGGGAAGGTGAGCCTTATTAAACATGTTGTTGGATGGCCTTGTGGAATGGTGCTCAGTTTCCCATTGAGGACCAGTCCGGCCCTTTGAAGCGTTGGGGTGAAGCAATTTTAAGGTACCACCGTTCGATGGTATAGATTGTTGTTATGGTCGAAGCGACTATACTTTTTATGACTTTGGCACAAGTTTAATAAACTAACTAACTAATTAACTGACTAAATAACTGACTAACTAACTAACTAACTAACTAACTAACTAACTAACTAACTGACTAACTAACTAACTAACTAACTGACTAACTAACTAACTAACTAACTAACTAACTAACTAACTAATTGACTAACTAACTAACTAACTGTCTAACTAACAAATTAACTAACTAACTAACTAACTAACTAACTAACTAACTGACTAACTAACTAACTAACTAACTGACTAACTAACTAACTGACTAACTAACTAACTGACTAACTAACTAACTAACTAACTAACTAACTAACTAACTAACTAACTAACTAACTAACTAACTAACTAACTAACTAACTAACTAACTAACTAATTGACTAACTAACTAACTAACTGTCTAACTAACAAATTAACTAACTAACTAACTAACTAACTATCTAACTAACTAACTAACTGACTAACTAACTAACTAACTAACTAACTAACTAACTAACTAACTAACTGACTAACTAACAAATTAACTAGCTAACTAAATAACTAAAAACCTAATTAGTAAACTAACTTGCTATCTAAGCCAGTTATTAGGCTCTAAAAGCAGCACTATCAAATTCGATTTGCAGATTGTCGCCCTAGTGAGAGACCGCAACAACCGCGTGGCAGACGCCAACACGGTCATGATGTCGAGAACTGCTCACTCCGTCAGCGGATCGGCTGATCAAGCGGCTACGTAGAGGCAGCTGGAATCGCTCGAATGAGATTTAATCTGAAGTACTTTGAATTTGTAGCTTCAGATGCCACACGGCTTTACTATTGATTGTAAGGTTCTGTACAATGAATCTATTGTGCGAAGGAATATTCCGTAAATATTCGACGTTTTTGGTAAAATTAATTCAAAATCTAGTCTTTAGTAGTAAATTTAATCTATCGAGTTTGACAACACTAGTTTTAAGCTTTTTTCGAAGCCTAAAAAATAGAAAAGCGAAAATGTCCGACTCTTTAAAGATATAAAAATTTTGAGCGTACTTAAATTTTGTGTTTAACTTTTTTTAGCTTCAGAGGGCTGGACTAAAGGAAAGACAGAGGGTGGGTGTTGCCTGTGGGTGCGGCCTGTGGAGCTGGACTGAAGGATAGAGAGGAGGGTGGGTGTTGGGTGTGGCCTGCGGGAGCTGGACTGAAGGACAGAGAGGAGGGGTGGGTGTTGGGTGTGGCCTGTGGGGGCTGAACTGAAAGATAGAGAGGAGGGGTGGGTGTTGGGTGTGGCCTGTGGGGATGAACTGAAGGATAGAGAGGAGGGGTGGGTGTTGGGTGTGGCCTGTGGGGGCTGAAATGAAGGATAGAGAGGAGGGATGAGTGTTGAGTGTGGCCCGCGGGGCTGGACTGAAGGATAGACAGAAGAAGTGGGTGTTGGGTGTGGCCTGCGGGAGCTGGACTGAAGGACAGAGAGGAGGGGTGGGTGTTGGGGTGTGGCCTGTGGGGGCTGAACTGAAGGATAGAGAGGAGGGGTGGGTGTTGGGGTGTGGCCTGTGGGGGCTGAACTGAAAGATAGAGAGGAGGGGTGGGTGTTGGGTGTGGCCTGTGGGGGATGAACTGAAGGATAGAGAGGAGGGGTGGGTGTTGGGTGTGGCCTGTGGGGGCTGAAATGAAGGATAGAGAGGAGGGATGAGTGTTGAGTGTGGCCCGCGGGGGCTGGACTGAAGGATAGACAGAAGAAGTGGGTGTTGGGTGTGGCCTGTGGGGGCTGAAATGAAGGATAGAAAGGAGGGGTGGGTGTTGGGTGTGGCCTGCGGGAGCTGGACTGAAGGACAGAGAGGAGGGGTGGGTGTTGGGGTGTGGCCTGTGGGGGCTGAACTGAAGGATAGAGAGGAGGGTGGGTGTTGGGGTGTGGCCTGTGGGGGCTGAACTGAAGGATAGAGAGGAGGGGTGGGTGTTGGGGTGTGGCCTGTGGGGGCTGAACTGAAGGATAGAGAGGAGGGGTGGGTGTTGGGGTGTGGCCTGTGGGGCTGAACTGAAGGATAGAGAGGAGGGGTGGGTGTTGGGGTGTGGCCTGCGGGAGCTGGACTGAAGGACAGAGAGGAGGGGTGGGTGTTGGGGTGTGGCCTGTGGGGCTGAACTGAAGGATAGAGAGGAGGGGTGGGTGTTGGGGTGTGGCCTGTGGGGGCTGAACTGAAGGATAGAGAGGAGGGGTGGGTGTTGGGGTGTGGCCTGTGGGGGCTGAACTGAAGGATAGAGAGGAGGGGTGGGTGTTGGGGTGTGGCCTGTGGGGGCTGAACTGAAGGATAGAGAGGAGGGGTGGGTGTTGGGGTGTGGCCTGTGGGGGCTGAACTGAAGGATAGAGAGGAGGGGTGGGTGTTGGGGTGTGGCCTGTGGCGCCTGGACTACAATATTGGGGTTAAATTAAAAATTCAGATCAGTATTAAGTCGAAACAGCGCATTAGTTGCAAAATTTTTAACAGCTAAAATAGAAATTCTCTGTTTAAGTAAACTGAAGGCGTGATTTTTATTAATGTATATAAAAACATTTGATTGTAAGCCGGTGAGCAGTGGTCCTGTACTAGTAGCATCATATGCATATGCACACTCTACTGTCTATGATTCTACTAAAATATCTAGATGCATAAATAGATAGGCAAATCTACCAATTGAAGCAGACGGCATCATAGAAAGGGGCTACTAAATACAATACGCTCGTAAAATATATTCAGCTACATAAATGGAGCGCATTTAGCATCGAAGACGCCATAGGGAAATTTTAGAAAATTGGAAATCAACTTGTTAAGAGATTCTACCTAATTTAAACTTTGAAAGCCAGAGAAAGCAAAATTCACATTTTAAATTTACACTACTTAAATACGAGAAGTAGAAGTAGTCAGTAGTATAAATTAAATCACGCAACAAAAACGTCAAATTGCTTCTTGCCTCTGACGCAACAGTCGTTGAGACTCCAGCGCCGAGTGGCAGTCCCGATGTCTGGCAGCCATGGTCTGGGCGGAGGCGGCGGCCTGCTGAGGGTCCATCAGGTCCTGGTAGCGGAGCCAGTGAGCCACCGTCCTGCGGACAGAGCGGTTTCAGAATGATTCTTCTAACTCAATCATGAAAATGATTTCTCAAACTCAATCACGAAAATCTCGCGGTTCCTCACCTCTGAGCAGTGGAATTTTCTACCAGACGTGAATGCTGGGCATCTTCGGCCGCGACTCCACCTGCAGATCTGGACTGCCACACCCGCTCGCGGCCCTCCGACATCTTGACTGCCGGGAAGGCGCCCTTGAAATGGCCAATCCGATCATCGAATCGGCAGCCACCGGACCTGCCGCGCCGCAGCTCCTCCTGAACTGCCAGCCTGTAGCCCTGCGCCTCTGCCAGGGCCTCGCGCTGCAGCTGCGCTTTGATTGCCGACTCCAGACTGGCCGCCGCTGCTGCCGACCTCTCCTGACGGTCCAGACGGTGCAGCTCGTGCTGAACCTGGGGAGGATGAGTTTCAAGCGTAACTCTGTGACCCCGAGTCACTCTGTGACCCCCTAGTCACTTTGTGGTCCCTAGTCACTCTGTGACCTATTCACTCTATGACCTATTCACTCTATGACCTATTCACTCTATGACCTATTCACTCTATGACCTATTCACTCCATGACCTATTCCCTCTATGACCTATTCACTCTATGACCTATTCACTCTGTGACCTAGTCACTATGTGACCTAGTCACTCTATGACCTAGTCACTCTATGACCCCTGGCTGTCCTCACCTGTGCGTCCACCAGATGCCTGGACCGAGCTGCCAGTATGGCGTCGGTCGCCTCAGCGTCGTCAAAGCCGCCCCGGCCAGCAGTCCATCGCCGCTGCTGTCTCACTGCTGACGCCGACGCAGCCGCCTGCTCGCGAGTCATCCGATGGTCGGCCGGGTCGCCGAACCGGTCGTACAGGCGCGGATCCAGCAGCCTGCGCGGCGAGTCCGGTCGCAGTCGAGGCTTCGCCTTGTCGGCCGGGTTCAGCCGATGCTCGAGAACGTCGCATCGGCCCCAGTTGACGTGAGGGTCAGTTGGGTGCAGATCGATCACGTCGGGCATTCCGCTGCTGCTGTTGATGCCACAGCCGACGCCGCCGGCGCCCCAGTAGCGCCAGGGCGGCCGTTGTCGACGCCGCATTGTCGGTTTCTTCCGACGTTTATCGTCAACGGCTGGACAGTTGCCGACTCCGATGTCGCTGGTGGCCAAAGCGGCGGCCAGCTCGCGGTCAAGTGCGAGTAGCTCGGCCTCTTCATCCGCAGCCTCCTTCCTCGCCTTCTCCTCGTTGTCGGGTTCAGCGGCCGCGGCGGCGGCGGCGGCCGGAGCATCTGGAACTGACGTGGGAGCGTCCACGGGCGTCGATGTCGGCGCTTCCGCCGCTGTTTCATCGACGGGCGGTGGCGGAGCGGAGGCTGAGGCCGGGACAACTGGGTGCAGCGGGCGAGAGTATAGCGGCGGCGCCGGGTGACTGCGAATCGGGAACTCCCTGCCGGAGCCGCTGTTCAACAATAAAGGTGCCGCGAGTGACGCTGTGGGATAAACGTACATCAGGCCCTGCGGGAGTTGTCAGACGGGGGAAGATAGATAGTTTTATTATTCGAGTGTAAACTTAATGGCGGCGTGTTGGCTTTTAAGGCGCTAAACTTGCTGTCGAAGGTGTTAACTGGGTGTCAGATGCGGTAAACTTTGTGTCAGATGCGGTAAACTTGGTGTCAGATGAGCTAAACTTGGTGTCAGATGCGGTGAACTTGGGTGTCAGATGCGGTAAACTTGGTGTCAGATGAGCTAAACTTGGTGTCAGATGCGGTAAACTTGGTGTCAGATGGGCTAAACTTGGTGTCAGATGGGCTAAACTTGGTGTCAGATGGGCTAAACTTGGGTGGCAGATGCGGTAAACTTGGGTGGCAGATGCGGTAAACTTGGGTGGCAGATGCGGTAAACTTGGGTGGCAGATGCGGTAAACTTGGTGTCAGATGGGCTAAACTTGGTGTCAGATGCGGTAAACTTGGTTGGCAGATGCGGTAAACTTGGGTGGCAGATGCGGTGAATTTGGTGTCAGATGCGCTAAACTTGGTGTCAGATGGGCTAAACTTGGTGTCAGATGGGCTAAACTTGGTGTCAGATGGGCTAAACTTGGTGTCAGATGGGCTAAACTTGGTGTCAGATGGGCTAAACTTGGTGTCAGATGGGCTAAACTTGGTGTCAGATGCGGTAAACTTGGTGTCAGATGGGCTAAACTTGGTGTCAGATGGGCTAAACTTGGTGTCAGATGGGCTAAACTTGGTGTCAGATGCGCTAAACTTGGTGTCAGATGGGCTAAACTTGGTGTCAGATGGGCTAAACTTGGAGTCAGATAAGGTAAACGTGGTGTCAGATGAGGTAAACTTGGTGTCAGATGCGGTGAACTTGGTGTCAGATGCGGTGAACTTGGTGTCAGATATGCGGTGAACTTGGTGTCAGATGCGGTAAACTTGGCTGTCAGCGATGTTGAACTAGTCGAGTGTCAATACCGACAAGACACGCTGCCAGGTCGCTAAAAATCTCTAAAATGAAACAAAATAACGCTGGAACTCACTGGCGGATACAGGATAACAGTTGGGCAGGATGTCCTCAGTGGTACTTCAGCCTGCTTCGAGTTGGCAGAATCGTCAGAGTCCACTTTCTCAGCTAGAAGCGAGTCGTACAGCTGGCGTGGAATCCATACGGCCTCGCCAGCGGCAGCTTCTACTTCGGCTTCCTCGCCAGCGGTTGTCACAGCGACGATTAACGGCGTGACGTCGGCGCCGGCTGAGGCGAAGTCGCGCGCTTCGTGGCCGCTCCGCACGATGCCCAGCTGGAATTTGGCCGGCTCGCTTGAGCCCGGCGACGGCGGCAGCAGCACCGCATCGCCGGGAGCGATCGAGTGTCGGAGAGCGTCGTCTAGGCTGACGATGTCGCTGATGCGGGTCTCCTGGTGCTGCGGCTTGCCTTCGTCTGGCTCGTCGGCAGGGAACTCCACCAGGAAGAGGTCGGGCTCGACCTAAGGTGCCATTTTTGATTTTTATGATTAGGTAGGGTTTGTTTGGGAGCTGATGGGGCGATGAATTGGTCCCTGAAGTGGTGAGGGGCCGTAGCCTAGTGGTCCAGCGCGGCGCTCTGGTGTGATTTGACTCGATTCCAAGTGCAGTCACATTAATTTGGAGCTAATTTGGAATCTGGGCTTGGCTCTGCCCGTGCAAGTAACGCCCAGCTTGAGGGCCAACCGCAAGGATAAATAAAGTTAGGACCGCTGTACACTCCTGTGTGTGTGTGCCTGTGCGTATGACTGCGCACATATCGGCGCGCTTGTGCACCTGCTCAGGGGAGTAATGCCAATTGGAATCCTATTTTAAAAATGATAAGGTGAAGTCTAAGATGAAGAAACAGAATCTATCTAAACAGAATGAATTAACAACTCACCTCGCTAACCACTTTGCCCCTGTAGAAGCCGCTGGCGGCCGGGTCCCGCCTCCTGGCCAGCACCCGCCGACCAATCAGGGTTGCCCCGCCAGCCGGGCAGAACGGATTTCGGGACTGGACACCGGCTCCGCTGGCGCCGCCGGCTGAGATGAACGCCCTGGCTGGTCGGTGCCGGCTGAACGACTTCAGACCAGCTGGCGGCGGCAGCAGCGGCGGCTCGAGGAGGGGATCAACGCCGCTGCTCAAGCAGGTGGTGATCGAACAGGTGGCCAGTTCTGGGCGAATTCTGCCGTCCTTGGTGCGAATCATCCGCTCGGCGGGGCCGTCGGAACCGCGGAGACGTTGCACGGCAGATATGGACTGGGTTTAGAAAAGTTCGAGTAGAATGAAGTTAACAAATTTTATGCTTTGCTCGGGTAGCCTCAGTTACTGAACTGCAGTGTACTGATGGTGTGAAGTGAAAATTCCAATTCAAATGTCTCTCTTGTGTCTCTTTCCTGCTTCTCTCTCGCGTCTCTCCCGCATCTCTCCCGCATCTCTCCCGCATCTCTCCCCCTTCTCTCCAGCAACTCCCCCGCATCTCTCCCGCATCTCTCCCGCATCTCTCCCCCTTCTCTCCTGCATCTCCCCCGCATCTCTCCCGCATCTCTACCGCATCTCTCCCGCATCTCTCCCGCATCTCTCCCCCTTCTCTCCAGCAACTCCCCCGCATCTCTCCCGCATCTCTCCCGCATCTCTCCCGCATCTCTCCCCCTTCTCTCCTGCATCTCCCCCCGCATCTCTCCCGCATCTCTACCGCATCTCTACCGCATCTCTCCCGCATCTCTCCCGCATCTCTCCTGCATCTCTCCCGCATCTCTACCGCATCTCTCCTGCATCTCTACCGCATCTCTACCGCATCTCTCCCGCATCTCTACCGCATCTCTCCCGCATCTCTACCGCATCTCTCCCGCTTCTCTCCCCCTTCTCTCCTGCATCTCCCCCGCATCTCTCCCGCATCTCTACCGCATCTCTCCCCCTTCTCTCCTGCATCTCCCCCGCATCTCCCCCGCATCTCTACCGCATCTCTACCGCATCTCTCCCGCATCTCTCCCGCATCTCTCCTGCATCTCTCCCGCATCTCTCCCGCATCTCTACCGCATCTCTCCCGCATCTCTCCCGCATCTCTCCTGCATCTCTCCCGCATCTCTCCCGCATCTCTCCCCCTTCTCTCCTGCATCTCCCCCGCATCTCTCTCGCCTCTCTCCCAATTCTCTCCCGCTTCTCTCCCGCATCTCTCTCGCCTCTCTCCCGCTTCTCTCCCGCTTCTCTCCCGCATCTCTCCCGCATCCCCCCCGCATCTCTCCCGCATCTCTCCCGCTTCTCTCCCCCTTCTCTCCCGCATCTCTCCCGCTCTCTCTCGCTTTTCTCCCGCATCTCTTCTACATCTCCTCCACCTCTTTCTTTTGTCTCTCTCATCTCTCCCATCTAATAAATCTTGTATCTCCCTTGCATCCACTCCTCTCGCACCTGAGCCTCATCAATGGTCACAGCAGTCAGTGAGCCGCATGTCTCAGCCGCCAGGCGGTCCATAAATTCAATCAGCCGGGCTGCCTCCCCGCCATCCTGGTCGCCGGGCAGCCGCAGGCAGACGCAGTGCACAGGCCGGCCGCGGGACAGATAAGCCGCGTGATCCAGCACGGCCTCCGACTCGGCTGCACTCGCGGGCGCACTGCCGGCTACCAGCCACACTGCCTGACAGTCTGCCGGCCGGAACGCCGCTAGGAGACTGGCAAGATGATCAGCGATGGAGCGGCAAGGCTGCTGGGACAGCCAGTTGACGGCCTCGGCCACGGATTCTGGCGTTGCGGCGGTCAGCCGGTCCTCGGCGCCGTAGACAGTCGGCCGGCTGCCAACCACCAAGCCGAAGGCGGTTTCGCCGCTACGGTGCGCCAGTCGGAGCAGAGCGTCGGTAACTTGTTGTCGAATTTTTGGCATGACGAGCGCCAGCCGGGCGGACGATTCCAGCGCGAAGACGACTCGACGATCGGTGAGGTCACCGAACAGTCCAGGCTGGGGCAGGCCGCGGATGTGCAGCGGTGGCGGCGGCAAAGTCATAGCGGCCTGCGGATTAGCCAAAGCTTTGTCTTAACCTTTAATAAAACAAAAATAATTGCCATAGATATTACACCGGCCTTAAAAGTCAAGGTTGTAAAATATGGCAATAGTTCTATAGTAGTAACTGTGAAATTAATAATAAAAGGTATCTATGTAACTACATTTTACTCATTCATTAAAAAAATTCTACATTATTTTCTGTCGGATAATCCTAAAGCATTGTTTTAAACCTTATGTCTGAATCAAAGGTGGCAAAGTTGAATATTTACAATACTTTTTAGACTGAATATTCTCTAAAAGACAAAAAATAATGATTACAAATATCTCTAATTATAAGAATAAAAATCTTTACAAACTTGTATTAAAAACCTTATAATCTACAGTATCAATAGTTTCTATCAGTATATTAAATCATTACTACATTATAGTCTTTTTTAAGTTTTGCAGATTCCAGCTATAACACTAACTAAAGTGAATATTTAATTTTTCATAGATACATTATCATTATTAAATAGTAAAAAATCTAGTTTATGCTATACAGTTCTGTAAAACTAAAAATGCCACTTGAAAACACTTCACCGTATTGTGCATTGAATAACTAATCAGTAAAGAAACAATATAGCCTAAACATAACATAAGCACAGGCACAAACTGCGAATATTAGTATTTTAAAAGAAATAAAATGCATGTGCTCTTCGTGAACTGAAACGTCTGAAAACTTATGTTATGCGAGGGTTCCATTTACTGCACAAGTCAGGAAGTTTTTAGGGCAGGCATGAATTCTGAAGATAGAAGCCTGTAAAAACCTAAAAGTCCTAAAATTGTTAGAGCCTAACTAGTCTACTATATAACATGACGAAAAGATTTGACTACGTTGTTTGGCCTCTACTTAACGGAACTATAGCCCCTTTGAACCCATGGAGTCATGACAGACATAAAATTATTATTATAACTGAATGAACGAGCATTTTTTACTATCAAATTTACAAGCATTAGTAACGCTAAGTAACCCAAACTAACCTAGTTTCGATATTCTCAGACATTAAGTTACACGACAGAATGTATAGTAATTTAAAATATAGCTGTCTCCAGAGTATATCCAAATCAAAAACTTTTCTTATTACAAAGGAGTTAAATTTAAAGTAAAAATACTGTTTTTTTCTTTAAGATTTTACAAAAATTTATTGTTTTAAGAACTTTAAATAACAAATCTTTGAAAAAATTGTTTATCTGTACTAAACACAATGTGTAGTTAAACCGTATAATTTTAAAATAGGGATAACTCTTGACACAGATTAGAGAGGATAAATCTATCCCATACTCCTAATTTTCTAAACAAAAGCTCTACGAATATTAACATTAAAGTGACAAGAAGGGCAAGCCATCAAAAGATAAACATTGGGCCTGTCTGCTATCAAAAGCAATCAAAACTTTGTGCTGCAAAAAATGATTCACTTTTTTCCGCATTGTATTCGCAGTAAAAACCAGCGTCATTAAAAATAAAAAACATTGTTTGCCGTCCTTCAACTTGAGTACATCTTGGGTATTTTAGCATGCATATAATAGTTCTAAAACAGGCGAAAGAGAATTGAAGAGAGAGAGGGAAACCCATTAATATGTGTAGTGTATGAATGCTCAGATCAAAATCCTCAGCCTAAATTATTACTCGGCGATGCAATGATCAGGAGAATGTAGACATGGAGGCACCTGAAGATACCCTTAGGTTAACCTGATATGTAAATAGTAAATTATTTAAAAAACCTGTCACAAGAAATGGACAATATGCCCATCATGTACATGTCATAAAATGATATGCTAATTATTTTCTTATATGCACAGTGTATGCTTCCTTCGGATACCAACCGATATCGAGTCGAACGAAAAATCCAAAAATACCAGTGGGCGCAGTGGCTTGAATGAATTGAATTTCAATTTTACGCTCGTCGAGAGATATCTATGGCAATAGGATCTGCGCTAAACACTTAGCGACAAAAAGGTTAAAACCGACTTTGATCAACTTACTTTCTTGATCAGCCGGTTAAGTGATTTTTTGAGGCAATTTTCATCTGCCATTCCACTAGTTTATAATCAGAAACTTGACGATTCTGCCACCCATTTCAAACATAGTGGAACCGCCCGGCGGAGTCGCTGCGGCTGCTGCTGCATCGGCTGGCGTCGAGCTGCAGCAGCAGTGTGTCGACGGCAGCGACTCTACTCATTACCGGGCTGCCCTGCTGATCTGCTGCGAGCTGGATTGGACAGCGGAGACGGGACTACACTGCGCCAGCGTCAAGCTGGTAGGTTCTGTGGAGAATGTTGCAACATTTATCTACTCATTAGTTATATTCTGCTTTAAACAGCTTTCTTAAAGCGGTTTGATTCTATCCACAAATTATAAGTACAACACGCATACACTGTACGCATCCATTATAGAATGGTTTATAACGGCAAACTGAGGAAGGGAATTTTCTCCCGATACTGTACAATAGCTGCAAGCACATACAGATTGACATTAAGGTATTTCGGATAGCGTACTCTTTAGATCTTGAGGCGCTTATAGCTTTTGGTCTGTAGAAGGAACTCTGCCGACCACCTACTGCACCAGGGAGCCGAGTGACTTTGGTCTTGAGACATCTCGGGGCTTCACTGCGTGTCATTGTCTCTAAAAGCACTCGTAGATATCCAAAATGACGCTTAAATCGACTGGATTCTGTAAAGATGTCGAAGTCGAATTTAAGCAAAAGTTTTTCTGGACCTTTCAGCTCGCGCTCGCCAGCTCCCAGTACTCGCGCCCGCTACCCCCTGTGCCCAGAGAATCGACTAACAACGCCAACAACATTGAAGTCAAGTCAGCTGGATGTCATCACACAGTGCATCGCCCGCCCAGGTGCGACATTTACGCATCAAATTCAGTGCCGTCTCCAAACCCGAATGCTGTTCCGATGGGACTAAAAAAGCGTCATTCGCCAATGCCAACCGACAGCAGCAGAATATTCAGTAGTCAGTCAGCCAGACACTGCGAAAGTGCTTATAGTTATTGTAGCTGTTTTACTAGCAACTGCTACGGCACCACGGGGGCCTACGTGGACAGCAGTGACGAGTCGAGCTATGAGTACCTAAATCAGTGTGCATCGAATCGCAGCACATATCAAGTCGATCGCAGCCGACAGAGAGAGCCACGACTAAGCCAGCAGCTGTCAACAGTTTCAGCCAACAATCGGCAGTGCCATCAGGGCCCAGTTGTATCCATGCTGCAGTGCTTACACCCAGCCGAGAATAGGCGCACCCAATCGTACGATAGCTTTTCTAGCGGTAGAAGGCGCCAGAGCCGACAGATGCACCCTCGAGGACACTCGCGACCGTCCGCACAGCAGCGGGTTCAGGACTGCGTAGGCGGCAGTCAAACAGCGGTTCAAATTGTCTTCGACAGCGACTGCAGTCGGTCGCCGATGTGCTGCGTGCTCAAACGCGATGGTGAGGAGTCTTCATCCGAGGAGGAAAGCACCGAAGATTGCAGCGGTTTCCCTCATAAACCCTATTGTTTCGACGAATCGTCTGACAATGAAGAATGCGACGAACGTTCGGATGGTCGAATGTATTGCGGAATAGATCGTCAAGATGGTCGTTCAACAACTACTTGTGACTGTTGCTACTACTGCAGCTGTTGCTGCTCCAGGCAAAGAGATCAGCCTATGGAACAACGCAGGCACCCTCCAACAATGCTGATCAGGCGCGACCAGCGCGTTATGACAGCGCGCAGCCGAGGGGAATGCGCTGGTAGAGTTGGAAAAGGCTCATTGGTCGACTGCCGGACGAACTGTTGTAAGTTTATACTTTTAAGAATATTCGGTTCATCAATATTTTGTAATTAATTCTTCTTATTTATTCGTCGACCAATGTAAAATAATTGCTCAATTTGTGTCATATTGCTGTTTGCAGACGAAGCGTCGGTCTGTCACACGAGACGCATGACGTGCGTTTCAGATTGTCCTGGAGAATTGCAGCAACCACGGCACAGACACCAAGTGGACGTGTACGCGACCTGCTGCCATCCCGATGACTCTGTTGCTTACATGGAACGTAACGAGCCGGTAGACAAGTCTAGGCGCTCAAGGCGGTATAGTCTTCAACAGCAGCAACAGGAACAATTGCAAGATCAACAACAACAGCAGCAGCAGCAACAACAGCAGCAGCAGCAAGAACAAGACTATTTAAGACGGCAACGACATGAAGGTTTTGACCGCAGTAGAAGGCGCTCAGGTGATTTGGAGTCAGCTGCCCTGAGACCGATGTTTAACGCCCCGTGGCAGCTGCATCAGCAGTTTCCTGGCAACAAGCTGAGACCTGAAACAGACAATTATCCGGGAACACAAAGAGCGGGAAGTTTACCAAATGATTACAAGAGACGTGGCAACCACCTTCCTAGAGACTATGCAGCTGCAGCGGACGCAAACGAAGGTCAATGGACTAATGGTACGTTGGCTGATAAACATAGGCCTAGAGATCAGTTCAAGGCGCCAACTGAATATGATGGTCAATCTGGTCAATTTCGCACGGGCGAGAAGTATGGAAAGTACGGCTCTTCGTTTGAAAACTGGAGAACTGATACGAAATACAACAAAATACCCGAAAGCCAGCCGCAGACAGGTGCTCTACCATATGATCGCAACAAAGCCCAGCCAGATTACCTAAACGATCGCTTTAAAGGCACAAAGCTCGATCCCGACGGTGAAAAGCATCCAGACAGATACTATCAGAGAGGTAGCCTTGGACAGCATGATCGACTCAGTAGCAAGACTTCGCAGAAATACGACGATGTTGCAGATTTCGACAAAGCAGGAATGCCGGATCCCTTAAGAGACAATGAATTGGTGGAACAGTACGGCGGCTGGACGGACAAAGTGTCGGTTGGCAAGTATTCTGGCAGAGCCGAAGGCAAATTTGCTGATCTTGTCACTGATCCAAGCCAAGGCAAAGAGTGGAATTACGAACAATGGAGCGAAAGGCCCAGCGCCAACAAGCTAGGCTACTCTACAGAATACGATTATAGATATTCAAAGCTCGGTGAACCGAACGTCACTAAACGTGGTCTAAAGAGACGCTCGTCGTTGCGGGACAAAAGCGATAAACTGCCGATGGGATATATTGATGGGCATGAACCTCAGACCGATTCCAGTTATGGCACTGACAAATACTTAGACAGCACAACGAAAGCTGGCCATGAGAAGGACAGAGATGATAAACTTTTTATTGACAAAGGCAGAGATGGGAGCACAGAAAAGAAGGATGATAAACAAGTTTACGGGAAAATACCTAAAATAAATGAAGAGGACGGAGTTCACAGTAAAGAACCCGCTAAAGAAATCGCCACTGATTTGGCGCTGGCAGAAAACCCACGAAAAATCAGTGAGGAGGATAGGCCCGTTGGAAATGCTCAAGACAGTGTCCAGAGTGCGCCAGATGTTGGCCCCAAGCCCAAACCAGTGGACGACAACGTGCAACCTTCCAGTGAAGTAGACACTGCTCCGATCACGAAGAATGTGCCAGTACCACCGACAGATTCCGCTGCTGAAGTGTCACGACCGACTACTGAGAATCAAGAGTTAACAGAAGCTAAGTCCAGAGACGCACTGCCCAGCGACAGCGATGAATATCAACGAATTGAAGCTCCCAGTGACGGGCAGCAAGGAAAGTCTCAACAGTTGAGCCAGCAAGAGACCATTGTTGACAGTTTAGAAGGCGCTGGACAGACGCAGCTTCACAAGCGGCCGCAACGTGATGACGTAGCAGAGTCAAAAGCGTCAGACTCGCGAGCAGAGGCTGCTGCTGCTGAAGAATCTGCGGATAAAGCCAATGATGGCGAAAATTTAGACCTACAAAGCCCTAAAAGCGACACAAAGCAGGCGAAACCGATGGAAACGAGCGGTGAATCAAAAACCAGCGCCGCGGATGATGTCAGGCAACGTGATGTTGAGGAAAAGTTGGCTCTTGAAAATCAAGGCACTGATCATAAACCGAAGGTGTCTGCTGATGAATTCGACAAGCTTCCAAGTAAATTTTCAACTGGCACAGAAAGTACACATCCAGAAAATTCAGGAGAAGGAAATTTTGGTCTAGATGATAGAGGAATTCCGCAAGAAAAGATCAATAAAGACAGTGCGCAACGAAGTCAGCAACCAGATACCAGCCCTGAGTCAGAGCACCTCAGACGGACTGATACTCAGCCAGCTCCAAAACAAGAAACCACACAGCAGCTTGAAACTGCAACCAATATTACAGAGGATGTGCCCGAAGATGCGGGAAAACTTGCAAAACAGCCACCTGAAGGTGACGAGTCGCATCCTTCTCGTGCAGTAGTTGATAAACCTGTCGACAACGAGAGCAAACCACCGCAAAGCTCTATTCCGCCAGGCTCAGGCCCAACTCCAGCAAAGATCTACTATCCACCGGGGGCAGAACAAAGAAGACGAAGTCAAATGCTGGACGCGGCAGTATCTCCGACAGGCATATCTCCTGGGACTTGCGAAAGACCGCTATTGCCACCAGGTGCGATTGTTGAAAAATCGCCAGACACTGACGACAGGTTGAAGCAGCATCGCGGCAGCGTCACATCTGAAACCTGTGGACCAATTTATCCACCTGGGGCCGTAGGTAATCGTACTAGCCAGCTAAGCATCGGATCTGACGGCAGCAGAAGGCCAAGTATTGCCGGCAAGAGGGACGGATTTAACAAGATAACGCAGATGAAGCCGGGATATTCAGGAACTGAACAACGGCGCTCGAGCATAGCTGAAAAAAGCTTCAAAGCTGCTGAGAAAGGTTCAAGCACATGCTTTGAAAACGGCAAAGCCAGTTCAACAGCCGACATCAGATCAATTCCTGTTATCAGGGAAGATAACGATGCATTTACAGCTGCTCTTCAATTTAACAAAACCAGCCAGGAAAGCTATCAAAGATACAACAGTCTGAAGTTTGAGTCGGAGGGCGGAACACTGACTATTGACAAGTCTGAGTACGTGTCTCGCCGAAGTCACACTGAATCTTTCACCGACTATCAAAATGAACAAACAGCTCTACGCAGCCCCCTTGCAGATGCAGGGGCGGCAGCTCAGGAACAACAACAAAGTTTGCACAAGAATGAGCTGGACCATTCTGGGGAACCATACGTTAGTAGTAGACCAAATAGTTACTCATTTTCGCAGTTCTATGGTCGACCAAATAGCCTTTTTGATAATAAAGAGTCCATGACGATTGAGTTTGGAAGCAGGCCACACAGTCAGTTGGAGACTACAGCTACTGATATCGGCCAAGGAACAGCGCAAGTCGGAAAATTACCAAACGAATCTGCAATGGATAGCAAGTCACTCGGATACAAACAGATTCAGTACGCGCACAAGACTATGTCAGGTAGTTACCAACTTGGTTCAGGTGCTCAAGATCAAACTACACCGGAGAATCACCCTGGCCAGCAAGTGTACGATCGGCAAAATATGGGCTACCAACCTAGTCATTTCTTCAAAGACAGCGCGCCATATGTGTACGAGAAGTCTGAAAAGTCCATACCCAGCAACCAACCAGCATCGGAAAGTGATCCTATATCGCAAAAATACGCAGCAAAGACGGTCCTTGGAACAGGAGTTCCGAGGACTGAAAAACTGGAGTACGAGACAGATAACTCAGTTTCAGGGGCAGGATCGGGAAATGATCCAGCAGCCAAAGGAGAATACCAAACCGAACAGCTTGTGAAAAGAACCAGCAAAATTTACAAGCCGGAGCTGTCGCTTAGCGAGCTTAAAAAGACGCCAGCCGGAATTGCTGCTTCGGTGGTCTCAAGACCAGAGCATGGGCATGAAATTGCGGTTAATGTTAATAAGATCGGATTACAGCCAGCGCAGCAGTTGTCGCAGGACTACAGTGAAACGACTCCGGCAAAGCCGCAAAACTTAGCAGATGGTTCCACAGGTTATATACCTGAAAATGACGCCCTAAAAAACAAATCGATCCAACAGCCTGCTCAGCAAGCGCAGGAAAACAGACAGGACTATCAACAAATAGAGCCAACCGAGGATTACCAACTTCAAGGTCAGGCAACTGGCGGCAGTGAACTCGATACCAAACTCAAAGTTGGAAACGTTCCCGGATATCAACCTGCAGTGTCTACACCAGCTAGAGCTGACTACCAAACAGCACCTGAATATAAAAATGTTACAGAAACAAACGAGAGACCCGAAAAGCAACAAGAAACAACAGAAATAGATGCAAGAACGGAACTAGAACCTTCAACAACGCCCGATGAAACACCTGGATCCCAACCTGCTATACCATTTGATAAAAGACTTGAATACCAAACGGATGCGACCTCTGGCGAAGGCCACAGATACAAATTGGGTGAAGCATCTGCTGTAAAGCCTGCAGACAATTTTGGTGCAGCAGCAGTCGATGAAATTGAACGATTCCAGCCGAGAACTGGATACCAAAGTGACGTAACAGCTGTTGGAAGACCTGAATATCAACCTGATGCAACAACCGAAGGGAGACCTGATTTCCAGTCTGAATCCGGAGTGCACCGACCTGCAATCATACCCGATGAGAGACCAGGATACCAATCTTCTGATAGTAAACTTGAAACCCAACCTTCTGCACCATCTCAAAGTGGACTTGGATATCAGCCTATGGCTGAAACTCCTGAAACTAGACTCGAATTACAGCCTGAAGCAACACCGGACGGAAGACCTGAATACAATCATACGATACCACCCGACGGTAAATCTGCAAACCAGCCGGATGCTACAACACCTGATGGAAGACCTTTTTACCAACCTTCAGCGACAGATTTTAAAGAGGCACCTTCCGCAACTGCTCTCGACGAGAGACCTGGATACCGAAAGCTGGCAGAAACTGAGGGAAAACTCCCACAAATTTCCATAACATCTCCTGACGGTAGAACTGAATACCAGCCAGCTGCAGCATCTGAGGAAAAAGCCCCGCACCATGAACACGCTGCATCAATCACTGACAGAAGTCAAGAATTCCAGCCTGACCAGCAGCTATCTGACAGTGGACCCGAAAGTCAACCTGCCACAAGCATGCTCGATGATGGAACAAAATATCAGCCTCAACTACAAAAAATTGAAAGTGGACCTGGTAATTTTCCCGCCAGCAGCTCTGAATACGCGCCTGCCCAGGCGACATACGGGAACGAGCCTGGGCAACAAGAAGCTTTTCAGACTTCCTTAGATGAAAATCCCGACTATCAGTCTAAACAGCTGAAGCAAGACAGTCACACTGGATACCAACCTGCTGATAATATAGACCAGGTGGACAAACCCGTCTATTCTGAGACAGACAACCAGCCTGACAAGTTCACTAACCAACTGGCAGAAAAGAGTTTACCATCAGATGACACTTCTCAGCCCGACAAGCATGGTATCGTTCGTTCAGAATCTGAGCCGCAGCAAAAAGGTTTATCTTCGATCAGTGAAGAAAGACTAAGCACACCGGGAATGGTTTCAAAAGACCAATTTGAAACCAAGGCAGTGAGTGACAGTAGGTGGGGAACACCATCCGCTGCTGAAGTTCAAGCGCCGGCTATGGAGGGATACTCGCACAGAGCAGGTGGTACAGACTCAGGTGTCGTTCCAGCTAAAGGTGTCTCACTAGCTCGACCAGAAGATCAGAAAGCAGAAACTAATGCAGAAAGTGACAGCAAAGATGCACTGCAACGCAGCACGGCAACAATTGATTCGTCTGCAACCGAGAGCCGCGACGAGCAGCTTGGTGAGCAGCTTGTGAGCAGCGACAGTCGAACGATATTTCCCACAAACAGTGACAGCAGAACTGAGGTTTTGCAGAGCAGTGAATATAAAACTCCAGTTCCAACAAGCACTGGAGTTAAAACAGGAGGTCAGACAAGCAGTGAAGGCATGCCTGTTCAATCTGTAAGGACTAACCAAACAGCGGGAATAGAAACGCCAAACAGTTTTTTTTCGGAAGCAAATGAACACACTGGCTCGCACGGAACTGATCCACCTACTGGTGCGGACGGAAGAACTAGTCTAACATCGGTTTTGGACAGTAAGACTGGTCTCCCAACAGAGAACCGCAGAGCTGGTCTTCCAACAGCAGACCACAGGGCTGGTCTCCAATCTGATGGGGAAAGCAAGACGGATCTCCCGACATTAGTAGATGACAGAACTGGTCTTCCAACACAAGTGGACAGCAGGACTGATCAAGCATCAGCTGTGGACAGTAAGCCTGGTATCCCGACAGCGATGGATGGCAGGACTGGCCAACCATCTGGTGAGGATAGCAGGACTGGTCAACCAGCTGGTGTGGACGGCAGGACTGGTCAACCATCTGGTGTGGATAGCAGGACTGGTCAACCATCAGATGTGGATAGCAGGACTGGTCAACCATCTGATGTGGATAGCAGGACTGGTCAACCAACTGGTGTGTATAGCAGGACTGGTCAACCAACTGGTGTGGACGGCAGGACTGGTCAACCATTTAGTGTGGACGGCAGGACTGGTCAACCATCTGATGTGGATAGCAGGACTGGTCAACCAACTGGTGTGGACGGCAGGACTGGTCAACCATTTGGTGTGGACGGCAGGACTGGTCAACCATTTGGTGTGGACGGCAGGACTGGTCAACCGACTGGTGTGGACGGCAGGACTGGTCAACCGACTGGTGTGGACGGCAGGACTGGTCAACCGACTGGTGTGGACGGCAGGACTTGTCAACCATCTGATGTGGATAGCAGGACTGGTCAACCAACTGGTGTGGACGGCAGGACTGGTCAACCATTTGGTGTGGACGGCAGGACTGGTCAACCATTTGGTGTGGACGGCAGGACTGGTCAACCGACTGGTGTGGACGGCAGGACTGGTCAACCGACTGGTGTGGACGGCAGGACTGGTCAACCGACTGGTGTGGACGGCAGGACTGGTCAACCGACTAGTGTGGACGGCAGGACTGTTCAACCATCTGATGTGGATAGCAGGACTGGTCAACCAACTGGTGTGGACGGCAGGACTGGTCAACCATTTGGTGTGGACGGCAGGACTGGTCAACCATTTGGTGTGGACGGCAGGACTGGTCAACCGACTGGTGTGGACGGCAGGACTGGTCAACCGACTGGTGTGGACGGCAGGACTGGTCAACCGACTGGTGTGGACGGCAGGACTGGTCAACCGACTAGTGTGGACGGCAGGACTGTTCAACCATCTGATGTGGATAGCAGGACTGGTCAACCAACTGGTGTGGACGGCAGGACTGGTCAACCATTTGGTGTGGACGGCAGGACTGGTCAACCATCAGGTGTAGATAGCAGGACTGGTCAACCATCAGGTGTAGATAGCAGGACTGGTCAACCGACTGGTGTGGACGGCAGGACTGGTCAACCGACTGGTGTGGACGGCAGGACTGATCTTCCAGCAGCAGTGGACAGCAGGACTGGTCTTCCAGCAGCAGTTGACAACAGGACTGGTCTTCCAGCAGCAGTAGACAACGGGACTGGTCTTCCAGCAGCAGTGGACAACAGGACTGGTCTTCCAGCAGCAGTGGACAGCAGGACTGGTCTTCCAGCAGCAGTGGACAACAGGACTGATCTTCCAGCAGCAGTGGACAGCAGGACTGGTCTTCCAGCAGCAGTGGACAACAGGACTGATCTGCCAATACAAGTAGACAGCAGGACTGGTGGCAGCACTGCGTTTTCTCCAAGCACCGACAGCAAGAATGGGTTGGGTCAAAATCAACCTATTTTGAGAACAGCTCCGGAAGTCAAATTCAATAGCCCAATAAAAGATGAGGATTCAATGTCGCCCCAATCGACAACAAAGCCGTTCGGTAGTGACACAAAGACTGGAGCTTTAATAGGCACAGAAAGTGCGACTCGGTTTCAGCCTGCTAGCAGTACGGGATTATCGCCGAGCACTGATAGTCGAGCTGGGCTTCAACAAGACCCAGAAAAAAGGCTCATCAATACCAGAGCCGATCCATATAATCCAGACTCCGGGACTGGCCAACCGCTACGCACTGAACTAGAAACTACCACTCCACTATCAGCCAGTGACAACCGAACTGGGTACGCTTCAGAGTTCGACAGCACGACGATACCATCGCGGGGTCCCGATGGAATCAAACCGCAGCAACCGCCAGTCAACAGTCGCACTCCAGTTGGTCTATCAATGCCGACAACATCGGTAGATCAGTCGCCAGAGGCTCGACTTGGACAGAGTTACACTGGCGAAAGTGATAAAAAGAAACCAAGCGAACTCTATCGGGATCAATCGCCGCTGAGCACTGCTCCACCTTCGAGCAGTCGTCCAGTGTTGCATATCGTTAGCGATGCGTCTAGTCGATCTCGTCGAACAAGTAGCACTCCTGGTCCCTTCAGTAGCGGCGGCAGCGATATTGCGGAGCAGCATAGGCTGGTGAATCCTGACAGGTAAGTCTCGTAGTAGACTTGATATCAGTACAGCAGTAGCCTCGGTATCAGTACAGCAGTAGCCTTGATATCAGTACAGTAGTAGCTTTGATATCAGTACAGTAGTAGCCTCGGAATCAGTACAGAAGTAGCCTCGGTATCAGTACAGTAGTAGCCTCGGTATCAGTACAGTAGCAGCCTCGATATCAGTACAGTAGTAGCTTTGATATCAGTACAGTAGTAGCCTCGATATCAGTACAGTAGTAGCCTCGATATCAGTACAGCAGTAGCCTCGATATCAGTACAGTAGTAGCCTCGATATCAGTACAGAAGTAGCCTCAGTATCAATACAGTAGTAGCTTTGGTATCAGTACAGTAGTAGCTTTGATATCAGTACAGTAGTAGCCTCGGAATCAGTACAGAAGTAGCCTCGGTATCAGTACAGTAGTAGCCTCGGTATCAGTACAGTAGTAGCCTCGGTATCAGTACAGAAGTAGCCTTGGTATCAGTACAGTAGTAGCCTCGATATCAGTACAGTAGTAGCCTCGATATCAGTACAGCAGTAGCCTCGATATCAGTACAGTAGTAGCCTCGATATCAGTACAGAAGTAGCCTCAGTATCAATACAGTAGTAGCTTTGGTATCAGTACAGTAGTAGCTTTGATATCAGTACAGTAGTAGCTTTGGTATCAGTACAGTATTAGCTTTGGTATCAGTACAGTAGTACTCGTAGCTTTGATATCAGTACAGTAGTAGCCTCGGTATCAGTACAGTAGTAGCCTCGGTATCAGTACAGTAGCAGCCTCGATATCAGTACAGTAGTAGCTTTGATATCAGTACAGTAGTAGCCTCGATATCAGTACAGTAGTAGCCTCGATATCAGTACAGCAGTAGCCTCGATATCAGTACAGTAGTAGCCTCGATATCAGTACAGAAGTAGCCTCAGTATCAATACAGTAGTAGCTTTGGTATCAGTACAGTAGTAGCTTTGATATCAGTACAGTAGTAGCCTCGGAATCAGTACAGAAGTAGCCTCGGTATCAGTACAGTAGTAGCCTCGGTATCAGTACAGTAGTAGCCTCGGTATCAGTACAGAAGTAGCCTTGGTATCAGTACAGTAGTAGCCTCGATATCAGTACAGTAGTAGCCTCGATATCAGTACAGCAGTAGCCTCGATATCAGTACAGTAGTAGCCTCGATATCAGTACAGAAGTAGCCTCAGTATCAATACAGTAGTAGCTTTGGTATCAGTACAGTAGTAGCTTTGATATCAGTACAGTAGTAGCTTTGGTATCAGTACAGTATTAGCTTTGGTATCAGTACAGTAGTACTCGTAGCTTTGATATCAGTACAGTAGCAGCCTCGATAACAAATTTACTCAAAAACACAGGTGGGCTAAAAGCACCACAGAGGACGCTACAACGCTTAGCAAGGAACGGCCCGTACCTACGGAAGGTGTCAGCCGTATCCCACCGCTTCGCCAGCACGTCCAACTCCAGCCGAGCTTGCACCAACCGCAGGACTTCAGGCCGGGATCGCCGCTGGCGCAGCGTCACAGGGCGCAATTTGGCATCGCTGAACGAGTTCTGCTCACGGACGAGGAGACACACTCGGACAGCAGCGAGCGCTGCTTCGAGCTGGAATCTAAGCCCCTTCTTGTGACGGAGAGCAGCAATGCTAATGCCCGACTGAATGACATAAGCTTGTCGAGTCTGTCCGATCGAGTCTGCACCCGACGGCCATACAGCCACGCAGTGTGGCACGCGGTGTCAGCTCCCGTTGATGATTCTACTACGTCAAACAGCAGCAGCAGCAGCTGCAGTTGCAGCGACACTGACGACGACAATTCAACGGCAACAACGACGACTTTCTCTAATCGTCGGGTCAGACGAAGCTCTCTGCTGTCATCATCGCCTAATTCTGCCCGTCAGTTGCGTCAGCTCAGCTCGGATCGATTGTCATCTGACTGTCCGGTTTGTCGTTGCCTAGCTCTATTAGATGAGTTCAGTCTGCACCCGACAACAGGATGCTCTGGCAACTGTCAGCGCTTCTCAAATCGGTGACAATCCTGCAGCTAATTGTTCTTCCACACTCCTATCTCGCGTCTTGAAGTTCAACAAATTGTACCGCAACTATTTCGCGTTCTTTTGCACCGATTTTTTGGCGACGCGAAAAGCTTTAGTTTTGCGACAGACTTGTGAAATGGTCGCGTCAGTTTTTTATTTATTTACCGCTCTGTGGGGTTAATTATATGAAAGTAGACTGGCCAGTTCTGAACGAATTGTTTTCGGATTTTTTAATTTCTCAGAAATCAGTTCGGTTTTAATAAATCTTTCTGAGAAATCGATTTTGGACAAGCGTGGTACCTGCGGTTTAGGCTACTGGTTTATTTTTAATTTGATTAATCTAAGCTCGAGAGACTCCGGGCTTAGATTAAGCTAGAAGATTTCCTAGCTACCTTAAATTGGATGAATAGTTGTTACGATCTTAGGTTTACTTTGCTCTACTAATCTGCTATTACGTACTTTTATTTGGTAGGTCGCTGCCACCAGACTAATGCCCCTTATAATTAATGTTAAATTAAAATAAGTGAGACAAGAGTCAATTTCATATAAGATTATTTAGATCAAACAAACAAAAGAAATATTATTAAACCAAATATGCAAAAGAAGGTATACAATTAATCCCTATGTTAACAATTCGGTAGACTCCGATTCTTAGTTAGACTAATGGTAGACTCCCTTAGTCTTTCCCTATGTTACCTAATTTATTCCTATTCTTCGGTAGACTCCGTTTTGACTAAGTGGTAGACTCCTTCTTAGCCTCCCTATTTTACCCTAACTTACCCTTAATTTCTGTTTTAGAATTTTTTTAGTATTTCTATCTTTATACAAGGGGAGACTCCCTTATATTTTGAGTTTGTGCTTTGAGACTTAGTCTCTGAAATATTGTCCTGATGGACGGTCCTGAACGGATCCTTGACTGATTGTCCCGAACGGATGCTTTTCCCGAGGAAAAACAGCCTTTTACTAATAGAGGAACCCGCTAATACTCGAATTCCCACAACTTCAGATATTTCCCGAGGGTGAACTACTAACAGTAGCGTAAAAGCAAAACTGCTTATTCTCGATTTCGGAAAACTAAAATAATTATCTCGACGAATCGGAAACCTTGGCAAACGCCCTTAGCAAAACTGCTTGAACTAAACCCCCTACTACACTTACCCCCCACTAAAAAAAAATGTGCAAACCCCTTTGCATATTTAGTTAATATCGGGTTTATTTCAAGTAATTCAGACAGTATTAGTAGTGGCATGCATGGACTAAATATAAGCAATATAATGAGCATGATTAAGCAATAATAATAACTGAGTAATGGTAGCATAGCATAGTATGGAACATAGTATGATTAATTAGTAATATACGGTATAGGTAGTAATAATAGCATACTATCAGCAAAGGTAATAAACAGTACGAGTACATGATTAAGGAAAATTAAACGACAATAATTAAGCCATACAATATTAGTTGAGCAATATTATGTGAGCATTGAGTATAATGGGATTCATGAAATAGGCAATGACCATATAGGTTTCCTTCCTGAATATTATCGATATGTAAAGATATATATAAGGCCAAGAAGCGGTGCAATAATTTGAGAAAAAGAAAAAAAAATGGCACTATGGCACTGTGTAAAATGCAGACAACATAGAAAAGAAAAGTTAAAGCTGTGTGGTTGTGTAATAATAACAAAAAAAAAAAATAGCAGCAATGGAAGCGTTAATCCCTGGGTTATTAAATTTTCAACTCAAAGATTCCCTAGGGGTCGGCAGGTTGGCGCCCTCTGCGCACACTGGTAAAGCAGGCCGGTTGCTGGCGTTTTCTTGCCTTCCGGGTCAAATAATTCTGCCAGGTCGCGTAGATGTTCACTCACCTGGTACGGTGATATTGGTCCTTTCGCCCGTTCCTCTGCATGCTGCAACGCATAGGTGCAGGCCACCTCTAAGCTCTGGATGCGCTGCGCCGCCGTAGCCTTAGCGAGAAATCGTGTGCAGGCCGCTGGCACTGTCGGATCGTACCGGCCCGTGTTGCCGGTCTGCAGCAACCACCTTTTCAGGGCCTTTGTGCACTTCCGGAACTTTCTTGGACTGGCGCCGGAAGGTTCGTTCGCTGCGTCTTGGTTGCTGGGCGGTGGTGCGTCGTCTCGAAATAGTCCGGCGACATCCAAGGGAGGCTCATCCGCCACCGGAGCCGGCTTATGCTCTTGGACATCATTGCTTGGTGGTTCCTCTGCCACTGGTGCCTCATTGGCAGGGCTCAAGGCCTCTTCAATATCGGGCAGGCTAACATCTAGCAACATTCGTAAAAACTCATCGTGCTCTTCTCTTCTCTCTTCTTCCTGCTTCCTTGTCTCGGCTTCCAGATCTGCGCCTCCCAGATCTATTATTAATCTACCTTCGCCTTCTTCTTCCTTCGTAATCGGTTCTTCCCGTGGATGGGGTTTCTCGGGCTCGTCAGCCGTTTCTATCACCCTTACTGCGCGCACTCTCGGGGGTTCATTTTCGTCTGAATCATGTCTCCTTTTTCCGGAATAAATTTTTTTTAAATAGGATAAATGCGCTCCGGGGCATCAGCCATAATGCTATTCGAGCTGGAAGAGTAGATAGGGGTTAAACAACTCCTTTACTCTCTGTACGTAGCTCTTCTGGCCTGGGTCTATCGCTAATCTACTCGGCTCCCGTCTATTTCTAACTGGTCTATTTTCGACTACTGGCTGTTCGTTATTTTGTACTGGCATATCTTGCACTGGTATATCCTGCACTGGCATAACCTGCACTGGCACTGGAACATTATTTTGAATTTGCACTGGCACAAACTGCACTTCATCTTCATGTTCACTCTCACTGTCGGCTGCTTCGTACATCGGATTAAGCGGTACATTTTCTCGAAGTTTCGGTCGCCTGGCACAACTGCTTTCTGGCTTTTCTTCCTCACTAACGTAATCGGCTGTTGGTACGGGTAGTAAATTATCCCTATGCATGACTAATTCCTCTTTTCTAGCCTTAGTACTTTTGTTTAATAATCTAATCCTGTAAACTACTTCTGATAACTGTTCTATGACCTCGTAAACTGCTCTTCTCTTCCTGTGGAACTTGTTGGCTTCTGTCTGTGTGATGACTGGGTTGTTAATGAAAACTAAGCTCCCTATAGGTAAGTCTGGTTGTTTAGGTTTGTTAGAATAGTGCTGCTCACGATTACGTTGTATTAATTTGAGCCGCTGTTTGGCGAGTTCTTGCCCCTCTTGCAGGTGAGTCAAGTGCTCTTGAACATAAGCAGGCAGATCGGCGAACGCCTTTGGCTGCTGGAACACATTGTCACTCGGCATCCGGGCCTCTCTTCCAAACACAAGATAATGCGGGCTGAAACCTGTGGCTGTATGCGTGCTGGTGCGCAATGCAGTTATACAACCGGGCAATAGAACATCCCAGTTCGCATGTTCTTTCTCGAGCAAACAGGTAAGAATTGACTTAATTTGTTTGTTTAAATTCTCTACTAGCCCATTGCTTTGTGGATGATAGCTTGTTGTCCTAGCGTGCCTAATCCCATAGAGGTCTAGAAATTTCCTAAATGCTCTCCCTGTAAATTGTGTTCCCTGATCCGTGTGAATCCACTGAGGTATTCCAAAGTCGGCGAAAACTCGCTCCTGCAGAATTTTGATTACTGTCTTAGCCTTCTGATTTTTAATTGCAAACGCAAACGGAAATTTGCTAGTGCTGTCAATAACTGACAAGACATATTTGTTACCAGATTTGCTAGTCTGACTGATCGGACCTATCAAATCAATGTGAAGGCGTGAGAATGGCTCGACAATAGGAAAATTCTGCACTGGTGCCTTGCATCGCTTTCTTGATTTACTTTCTAAACAAGATTTGCACTTGGCGACGTATTTTTCGACTGCTGTAGCTAATCCTACTCTCCAAAATCTTTCTTTAACTCGCTGATAAGTTTTATCTCTTCCTAGATGACCTGCTAACGGTGAATCGTGGAATTCGTGAAAAACTTCACCATCCAAAGACTTGGGCAACACCACTTTAGATTCGGTCCGCCCTAAATTTAAGTCTATTCTGAGAACACCGCCTTCTATCCTGAAGAGTTCAAAGTAACCTAGCAGATTTCTAATCTCATGAGACAATTCTAGTCTTTCTTGAAAATTCGGTTTCGGCAAGTCAGATTCAATCAGATTCCTGACATAGCTTAGTGCGGGGTCGGCTAGCTGAGCTGCGACCAAATTTTCGCGACGCACTGGGCTACGAAGGTAATCACTCAGCAGTGCATTGCAAACAAGCGGGTACCTTTCCTTAGGCTCCTGTTCTTGCCTTTTGCTTAGCAACCTGCTACTAAAACTCGGAGTATTGTGTCGGTTCGGCGCCATATTCTGCGGCGAACAGCATGACGTAACTCCACTGTGCAGACTACAGGTTTCGGCTTGCGCGGAATTGCCTGAGCTCACAGTAACAGCTGATGCTGGGTCTGTGTTCACAGTTGCCCTACAGCTAAGCGACCTGGCATATGGGGATGACTCATCCTGTTGAGGATCCGGGATCCTGGATAGAGCATCAGCATTCACATGCTTAGGGCCACTTCTATGCTCAATCTCAAAATCAAATTCACTAAGTCTCTCGATCCAACGACCTAAAATGCCTGTCTGTTCGGTCTGGCGAAGCAACCAGGTTAGGGCATTGTGATCAGTGCGCACCTTAAAACGTTTCCCTACGAGGTAAAACCTGAAGTACTTCAGCGAGTCAACAATCGCTAGAAGCTCCTTCCTCGTAATCGGGTATCTACTTTCTGACTGCCTCATTTTTCGACTATAATACGCGATCGGTCTCTCAACTCCGTCGCTCTGCACTTGATTTAAGACCGCCCCAATTCTGACATCTGATGCATCAGTGTCTAACACAAAATAAACTTGGGGGTCCGTATTAAACTCTGGGTAAGCAAGCACTTCTTCGGAACACATCCGTTCCTTCAACAGCTCGAAGCATTCATCATGAATCCTGGTCCAATTGTCCTGGATACACTTGATGTTCTTCTTCGTTAGCTCACAGAGTGGTGCTGCTACCTCGGCGAAATCTCTAACAAACTTTCGATAATAGTTACAGAGTCCGAGAAAACTTCGAAGCTCTGTCACAGATTTAGGTTTTGGCCAGTTCCTAATCGTTTCTAACTTTGACGCATCCCTTTTAATTCCTGATTTGCCTATGATGTGTCCTAGATATTGCAGTTCTGATTTGAAAAGGTGACATTTCTTCGCTTTTAGTTTCATATTAGCTTGGATTAGTCTTTTGAGCACTTCTTTCAGGTGTTCTAAGTGAGATTCAAAGTCTGTACTATAAACTATTACATCGTCTAAGTAAGCTATGGCGAACTTCTGTGCAATGTCCTTAAGAACTAAGTTCATGCACCTTTGGAAAGTTCCTGGAGCTCCTTGCAATCCCATTGGCAAAACTTCGTACTCAAACGAGCCTCGATGTAAAGTTGGAAAACTAGTTTTGCATTTATCTTCTTCCCTAAGAGCTATCTGATAATATCCTGAGAATAGATCTAACGTAGAAAATTGACTGGCTCCATGGAGACACGAGAATGTTTCATTAATATTAGTTATTGGATACGGAAAGTACTCCGATTTGTTGTTTAGTGCTCGATAGTCGTTAACTAATCTCAGCGAACCATCTTTCTTAGGTACTATGACTAATGGAGTCGAGTACTGCGAGTAACTAGGCCTAATGATGCCTCTAGCCAACATGAGATCTAACTGCTCATCTACCTCCTTGATCCAATGAGGTGGAATCTTTCTAGCTGGTATCTGAACTGGGTTGTTGTCCTTCAAGATAATCTCATGTGTGACTAAATGCGTTCTGCCTAAGTCTAACTCGTGCTGCGAGAAAGCTGCTGAATGCTCCTTGACGACTTCGATCACCTTCTGTCTCTGCTCCTGAGTCAGTTCAGTTCCTATGTTAATCTCACTAATCCAGTCTTCTGACTTGTCTTGAACCTGTCTGATGTTTTCGCAAAACTGCGTGTTCTTATTCTGGCATAACTGCTCTTTCTCTGGTTGATCTTTAAGATAGTTTAATTCACTAGCGAAAAGTGGCTTAGCCATTCCTACTAGTGCTGCTGCTGGCACTCTAGCTTCCTGTGAGCTGGTGTTAATCACTTCTAGATACGCTTCTCCTTGCCTTAGAGTTACTAAGCTTGGTACTACAGTTACCTTCTCTGCTCTAGTCTTCAATCCTGATCTGAGTGGCTCAACAACTGACGGCACTCCGAAATTGGATTCACTACCTGTGGCTAATCTAACCTTGACTAATCCTGAACTATTAGCTGGAACTGTCTCTTTTCTGCAACATAGATTCTCTTAACCTGAGGCTTAGCTCTGGTAGAACGAAGTGGAATTCTGGTTCCCTGCTTCATAGTTAGCATTCCTGTCTCAAAGTCGATAGCATTACAATATTGTTGGACAAACGTCACGCCTATTACATTGTCTACTTCTGCGTCACATAAGAGAAACTCTATTTCTTCTTCGAAATCACCGAATGTCGCCTTAATAACTACGGAACCTTTAATTGGAATCGGCTCTTCTGTGAACGATACGATTCTATTGTTCCATTGTTTAATTAAGTGACTATTCTTGCCAGTGAACAAGTGTTTCCAGGTTTCACGTCCTAGAATGTTCCTATTGCTGCCAGTGTCTAATAGATAAACTACCTCCTTATTTAGAATGCTGCCAGTAATATACGGATCGTAATTTTGCTTCTTAGTTGGTTCGCTTAAATTTTGTGGTTTAATTTGCTGCTTACTAGAACAAGGTTGTTGCTGTGGTGCGTGTGAAAAGTGCTGAGAATAAATATTTGGTTGATTAAATGATTGATTAAATGGTTGCGCATGTCTACTGTTATACAAAGAATTCAATTCACTATTTACAGAAAAACTATCGCTGCTATTTACAGGTTGCGAGGCTACAGACTGCTGGCTGTCTACTTCTGGAAAGCGTTGCCTCCTACGCTTCCGGCTACTCCGTTTCCCTGATTCTTATTCTGGTACTGCTGCGGGAACTGCTGCTGCGGGAACTGCGGCGGCGGGTACTGCGGCTGGTACGGAATAAACTGTGGTGGTTGTGGAAACTGCTGCTGCGGAAACTGCGGCTGATTCTGCTGCTGCTGGCAATGCTTAGCTATGTGACCGCTTTTCCCACACTTGAAGCACTTTACTGGCTGCTTCTGACCTTGGCCCTGTTGCTGGCCTTGGTACGGCTTCTGTCTAGCCTTCTGCTCAGCACTCTGCTGGTGTCGAAGCAACTCCTGGAGTACCCTCTGCTGGCTTTCTAGTGTCTCACCTTGCTTGCGGACTAACTCCCTCAAGCTACTTTCCGCCTCATCTCCTCCAGTTGCCTTGCACTGAGCTGGATCTCTACCTCGGCGAGACATGGTATACGCCATTTCGATACGTCGCAAAACTCGACGTGTCTCTTGGAGTGTGTTCGCCTGTGCTAGCAGTAGCTTCTCCCTAGCCTCTAGGGTTATCCTAACACCTCTAATAAATTGTTCCACCACTTCTTCCTGTCTTTGGTCATTAGTTAGGTGGGGAAATGCCATATAGGCTAACTCTGTCAGCTTCTCCGCATAGTCGTCAGAGCTCTCTGTCTTAGATTGATATCTGCTGCGGAATTCTTCCCTAGCTTCTTGGGCACTACCCGCATGCGTGAATCGTTCGATGAGCCTATCCTTGAATTCAGCATACGGTAGATTAGGGTCTAAATTCAGCCTTGTCACAATAGCAAACGCTGATTGGACATCTAGATTAGATAGTAGTTCATTTTTCCAATCGGCTGCAGGTATCTCATCTGCGATACACCTTTGCTCAAAAGCCTGAATCCATACGTCTATATCTTGATTAGGCGTGTACTTTTGGATCCTAATGTGCTTTCTAATGTCTAGTCTGTCTCTAATTCCTTCAGCCAGAGCTTCTACTACTTCGTTGGCGTCCATTAGTTTTTCGAATTACGAATTATCGCTTCTGATACTTACTATTAATTGAATTCAGTGAGACTGGGAGACTCCTGAGTCACTGATCTATTTAACTAGTTTTTAATTGGTTATTTCTAATTTGTGAACAGAACTGCTAGACTGCGTGATCTCTTCACTTTTAACTGGGTCAATTATGACCTTGCTATCAAATTTCGAAACTGCTAGTTCAATAGAAGCGTTAATTCGTTCTTTAATTTGTTAATCCTAGGATTTAGGATTATCGCATTAGTTTCAGTATTTAGATTACCTTCTCTCCTGATTCTGACTTTCCGAAACGTTTTTATTTTGCAGGTTATATATATTACTGATTTTGCTAGTTTTGCACCAGTCTTTAACTTTTTGCGTTTCTCGGGTTTACTAATCCCCTAAGCTGCCACCAATTGGACAAGCGTGGTACCTGCGGTTTAGGCTACTGGTTTATTTTTAATTTGATTAATCTAAGCTCGAGAGACTCCGGGCTTAGATTAAGCTAGAAGATTTCCTAGCTACCTTAAATTGGATGAATAGTTGTTACGATCTTAGGTTTACTTTGCTCTACTAATCTGCTATTACGTACTTTTATTTGGTAGGTCGCTGCCACCAGACTAATGCCCCTTATAATTAATGTTAAATTAAAATAAGTGAGACAAGAGTCAATTTCATATAAGATTATTTAGATCAAACAAACAAAAGAAATATTATTAAACCAAATATGCAAAAGAAGGTATACAATTAATCCCTATGTTAACAATTCGGTAGACTCCGATTCTTAGTTAGACTAATGGTAGACTCCCTTAGTCTTTCCCTATGTTACCTAATTTATTCCTATTCTTCGGTAGACTCCGTTTTGACTAAGTGGTAGACTCCTTCTTAGCCTCCCTATTTTACCCTAACTTACCCTTAATTTCTGTTTTAGAATTTTTTTAGTATTTCTATCTTTATACAAGGGGAGACTCCCTTATATTTTGAGTTTGTGCTTTGAGACTTAGTCTCTGAAATATTGTCCTGATGGACGGTCCTGAACGGATCCTTGACTGATTGTCCCGAACGGATGCTTTTCCCGAGGAAAAACAGCCTTTTACTAATAGAGGAACCCGCTAATACTCGAATTCCCACAACTTCAGATATTTCCCCGAGGGTGAACTACTAACAGTAGCGTAAAAGCAAAACTGCTTATTCTCGATTTCGGAAAACTAAAATAATTATCTCGACGAATCGGAAACCTTGGCAAACGCCCTTAGCAAAACTGCTTGAACTAAACCCCCTACTACAATTTCAACCTTTTGGAGCCTTTTCGGTGCTTAAAATATGAGGCAAATCTCGCATACTGCTTTTGTTACACATACCAGGCGCGTCGCCACCGGGGGGGGGGGACAGGGGGACAGGGGGACATGCCAATGCTTTGTCCCCCCCACCCCACCTTTTGACCCGTTGTAGTAATAAAAAATGCTTCTTCAGGGCGCCAAAATACAGCGCTTTCGGTGCCAAAAGGAATACCTTCGGTGCTAAGATGAGTGTCTACAGCGCCAAAAAGGAGTCCCTACGGCGCCACAATGAGTTCCTGCGGCGCCACAATGAGTGCCTTCAGCGCCAAAATGAGTGCCTTCGGCGCCACAATGAGTGCCTGCGGCGCCACAATGAGTTCCTGCGGCGCCACAAAGAGTGCCTGCAGCGCTAAAATGAGCGCTGACACACGATTTCCAAAATAATGGAAATGTAGCAATTTAGTCATGTACATGTTGTATTCTTGACTCTGCCCCCCCCACCATAAAATCCATGGCGACACACATACTACTAGCGCATTTAGTTCTGTTCGATGGTGATGCAAAACGTTCTCCCAGTTAGCTTAGTACTATGAAAATGCGCAGAAATTTGCTCTGCCCACAGGCAAAGAAGACCATAGGCTCTATCTCCCCGATCGGATTAGTTCTCCAATCGAATGTGTGTTTTCGACCAATAAAATTTATAGTTTTTCAGTATTTACTGGGCCCTACAGATCGAGTCGTAATAGTGCTCGAGCAGGAGTGCTGGATCACTAAGCTACGTAAAAATTTGGCAATTTCCAAGAGCGACAAAGTGCGACATGTACTTTTACAAACTAAAAAATTATGCACTTGTTTTAAAGCAGGTACCTGAAACAAGTTCGTTTAAAAGAAAATTATACTAAGTACAAAATGGTAGACACATTTATACTTACGAATCCATGGAGTCATTGGTAATGTATCGAAATCTCCCAATAACTGCATTACGCCAGCAAAGTAACTGTAATGACATTTCAACTTTGTTTTGGACAATTTTTCTGCAACAAGTCCCCGTTCCGGCCTCCGATCGATGCCGTGCTAATCTGCCTTTGCAGTCCCTTGAGTACTCGATAAAAAATGCCGAACTCAGTTTAATGCTCCGTGTGGTTTTACCAACTGATAAGACTGCGTAGTGGCTGGATCGTTTTACTCAAACCGCAAATACAAGCTCCGCTGGAAGTTTGTGGCCTGATCTGGATCTGACTCTGTAAGCAAAAATTCCAATGCTCGTACAGTACTGAGAGGGCACTGTAGAGCCAGTGTTTATATAAAATAATTAGGGTATTCGATCTACAAGCTATTTGAAATTCTTGAAACAGATTTTTTTCTATTTTTGAGAGCTGGTTGCTAATTGGGAAGGAAGCGGAGAGACAGATTCTCAAGGACTGAGGGAGAGTGGAGAGGCAGATTCTCGAGGACTAAGGGAGAGTGGAGAGGCAGATTCTCAAGGACTAAGGGAGAGTGGAGAGGCAGATTCTCAAGGACTAAGGGAGAGTGGAGAGGCAGATTCTCAAGGACTGAGGGAGATTGGAGAGGCAGATTCTCAAGGACTAAGGGAGAGTGGAGAGGCAGATTCTCAAGGACTGAAGGAGAGCCGCGAGGCAGATTCTCAAGGACTGAGGGAGAGCCGCGAGGCAGATTCTCAAGGACTGAGGGAGAGCCGCGAGGCAGATTCTCAAGGACTGAGGGAGAGCCGCGAGGCAGATTCTCAAGGACTGAGGGAGAGCCGCGAGGCAGATTCTCAAGGACTGAGGGAGAGCCGCGAGGCAGATTCTCAAGGACTGAGGGAGAGCCGCGAGGCAGATTCTCAAGGACTGAGGGGGAGCGGAGTGGCAGATTCTCAAGGACTGAAGGAGAGCCGCGAGGCAGATTCTCAAGGACTGAAGGAGAGACGCGAGGCAGATTCTCAAGGACTAAGGGAGAGTGGAGAGGCAGATTCTCAAGGACTGAGGGAGAGTGGAGAGGCAGATTCTCAAGGACTGAAGGAGAGCCGCGAGGCAGATTCTCAAGGACTGAGGGAGAGCCGCGAGGCAGATTCTCAAGGACTGAGGGAGAGCCGCGAGGCAGATTCTCAAGGACTGAGGGAGAGCCGCGAGGCAGATTCTCAAGGACTGAGGGAGAGCCGCGAGGCAGATTCTTAAGGACTGAGGGGGAGCGGAGTGGCAGATTCTCAAGGACTGAAGGAGAGCCGCGAGGCAGATTCTCAAGGACTGAAGGAGAGCCGCGAGGCAGATTCTCAAGGACTGAGGGAGAGCCGCGAGGCAGATTCTCAAGGACTGAGGGAGAGCCGCGAGGCAGATTCTCAAGGACTGAGGGAGAGCCGCGAGGCAGATTCTCAAGGACTGAGAGAGAGCGGCGTGGCAGATTCTCAAGGACTGAGGAAGAGCGGAGAAGCAGATTCTCAACAGCAAATGAAAAGAAAAATGAAAATAATTGTGAGCTGTATACATGGACAGTTTAAAAGGAGCGCAGATTGCTAGTGAGCTTTATCGAAAAAAACCATAGGTTTCCATACTATTTCTACTTTGCATAGTATAAATATAAAATAACAACAGAATCGAGTGAGCCACTGAAACCCTGACTTTTGTTAAATCCAATGAAATCCGCTGTCTTCGATTCTCTTTGCTTCAGTTGGATCCTATATCAGCTATACACCATCCAACGGATTTATCAGGATTGGGATTTTTCAAATCGGGAAGAGACCGAGCAAGCAAGTTTCAAAGTATTGCAAGTACTTTATTGGGTCAGAATTAACAAAAAAATTCCGAATGAAATTTCAAATACTAGCGTAGAAGCAATAGCAATAGGTTCCTACAACTATCCAGCTATATAATATCTAGTTTTCGAGTCCACGCCCTAGTAAACAAACTATCCTCACGTCAGCTTCGAGCTAATTTTGTACACCAGATGTCCTTAGCAAACGACGCATTGGCTGAACTAATTGAAGAAGTTCAGGCGTAAATCAGTTTCTCTTCAACAACCTCAGGTCTGACCCTGCGCTGCACAGCCTGCCTGTAGACGGTGTTGAAGTTGGTGACGATCACGGGCACTGGCAGCGCTATGGTCATGACGCCGGCTACTACGCAAATTGCGCCAACAAGTTTGCCGCTGAGGCTACGCGGCACATAGTCTCCGTATCCAACTGTGCACATGCTGATCACAGCCCACCAGAATGAGTCCGGGATGCTACTGAACTGAAGCCGGTCATTGTCAGACTCCGTATAGTAGATCGCCGTGGAGAAGAGCACAACGCAGATGCACAAGAAGAACACAAACATAGTCATCTCGCGGAAGCTCATTCGCAAAGTTCGCCCAAGTATCTGCATCCCGGCAACGTACTTGTGAAACTTGAACACTCGAAGTACACGAAGGAAGCCGAACGCTTTCAGCAGGTAAGAGCGACGCGAGCAGACCTGCTGGTCTAGACAGCCGTCGGCTATGAAAACGGCTGACACGACAAACGGAAGGATGCTGACCACGTCTAGCCAGTTAGTCAGGGAGTACAGCAGAGCCCTGCGAGGGTACGGGTAGGTCAGCATTCGAATTATGAACTCCAATGTAAACCAGGAAACGCAAAGAGCTTCTAGAATAAAAATCCAGCTAAGCTGGTGCTGCGGAGAGACCAAAGAATGCTTCGCACGCGACGGCGCAGCTGTGGGGCTTGGCCGATACAAATACTCGACGCCGCCCTGAGAGCATCTCTCCGTGTCTAAGGCTTCCTCAGGCACTGTTTCAATGCAGAATAGCACAATACTCAGCACTATGACCAATACACTAAACGCCGACACCGCTCGAGCCGTATTCGAAGACTCCGGATGCTCAAACGTGGCGTACAAGCGAGCGCGTAAGCTTTGCCCGGCGACTCGCTTGACAATTCGCCTGGCGTAGCCTTCGGATAGTAGAAAGTCGCGAATAATATCCCGGTTGAACTGGAAGAATCGCAACTCGTCGTAGAAGATCTCCTCGGGCACCTCCTGCGGACGGCGGAGGCGCCCACCGGATTGGTAGAAGTTGAGTATGGCCGGGAAAGAGGGTCTGTGCCGATCAAAGAAGTACTCGCATCGATCGGGGTCCCAGTGCGCCAGTCGTTTAGTCTCGTCTCCTAGGAGAGTGTCTGGATAGCGGTCCAGCGTTTTTAGCTGGGTCTCGAACAGCTCCCCAGAAACGTTGATCAGCACGCGCTGGCAGCGTTCTTGCTGGCAGCTGTGCTCTTGCCTCGGATGCTGCTGCAGCGCGGGCAGGTCGGGCAGATTTGCTGCATGGTTTCGATGGTCTGCTCTGGCCCGATGCTCTTTATGATGATCGTAGCTTCGCAGGAATGAATGCATCTTGACTCGAGGACCGGAAGCTTCTATTCAGGTACGGTGAACGGCAAGCTAGAGTCTGGTTTCGTTTGGCTAGTAGAAGAGGTCTGAATGAAACTTATATATTGCAGCTCTACTGAGATCTCAATAAGCTGCTCACACATGAACTCCTATTGGCCAAAGTTGATTTACGTTGATGTAACTTAGATTATTCGTAGACCAATTGTAATGGATTTTGAACGAGATTTTGACTACAAATAAATTCTCCTCAGAATGCGAGTTTTACGTCCTGATAACAATTCAACATCTAGTAAAGTCCTTGCGCGGCAATGGATTAAAGTAATAAATTAGTGAGACACATCTGCCGATAAAAGGATCAATGAAAATATGCCTGAACACGTTTGCGCGGCGTCGTTAAGGTCAAAACAGACTGCATGGCGCATGCATAAGTAACTCAATACGCGCCCAGATGTGAGCTTGTTAATGCGTCATAAAATCCGGCCAGGTGTCGATTTGATTGAACGATATCCAACCATCGTGTGTGAAGCTATAATTTCTATTCCACCGTGAATTTTTGCTCGTGCCACCGCTTACATGCATAGTCGAGCGATTTTTTGCTAGAAATAAATTATTTTTCCCTCAGTTACTTGAAAGAGGATTGTTTCATTTGTGACTACTAGGTAACCGGGTAGATATTTGACTACGAAATCTATTATTTTAATATCTTCAGATTAAAAAAACTAAAGGGCACCAGACAAGCCTTCTGCGACCGAGAGCAGACAGGAGCTGACAAACTTGTTATTACAATTAAAATGTTCTCTACATTGACAAGCACACTATATCTAACATCTGAACACACCCAACACCATATCTAACGTCTGAACTCACCCAACACCATATCTGACATCTGAACACACCCAACACCATATCTAACATCTGAACACACCCAACACCATATCTAACATCTGAACACACCAAACACCATATCTTAGATTTGAACACACCCAACACCATGTTCTGGAGGTTCAGTTTTTTGTTATATTTTTGGGGTTTTACTTATTTAACTGTAGATGTATTTTTTCTTTATTTAATGTAAATGAGCCAACCCCCTCTCTCTGTTAACCCCACCAAATTTTAAATAATAATTAAAAGGTGCGATTTTCTGGTAAGTTTGGTAAGTTTTTTTGTGTCTGCGCGAGACCGGCAGAAGTGCTGAAGGCAAGAAAAATACTTTTAAGAATCCGACTTTTTTCCTTATTCTTTTGTTCTGAACAGTTATCCGCTTTAACGCTTTAACAACTGGTAGCAGAGCGTGGTTCAAAAATGCAAAAGGACGGTGAGGACACCGAGTCGAACTACCCGCCGGCCGACGAGGAAGAACGCAAGCTGATTGACGCGAAGGCCGCAAAGATAAGGGCCAAGGCCGCATTCACCAATGGAAGAAACCGCCTGGTGCAACAACTCGCTGCTGGTGGTCAAGACGGCGCCGAAGTACAACAGCAAGCGAATTTCTTGGAAAAGCTGTTCGAGGCTGTGACCACTGAGCTGGAGAAGCTGCTGGAGCTTCGCCGGAGACGACCTGCCACTGCGTCGCCAAACGATCAAGGAGCTGGAGAATGCTGAAAAGGACTACGGTGAGACTGTGGGTCTGATGACCGAGTTCTGGAAAGATCGTAGCAGAAGCAAAGCAGCTGAGAGGGAGGAGCAGGATCGCTTGGCGGAGTTTGAAGAACAGCAGAGGCGTGAGGAAGAGCAGCGAAAAGTGCAAGCCGCGGAGCTCAGAGCGCTGGAGTTGGAAGAAGTGCAGAGAGAGCTAGAGAGAGACTATCAACAACGGCATGAGCAGTTGGCAGAGGAGCTGAGGCGATTGAAAATTGTTACTGGCAGCACTAAGGCAGAGAGCCCGTGTGAAAGGCCTAGCCCAGGTTCAGGTTTGGCTGAACAGTCGATTGGGGCTGAGGTGGGTGTAAGCGCTGCGCCAGACAGGAGTGGAAGAGCTGATTGGACTGCCCACGAAGGGGGGGGGTGAGGCGAGCGATCGATAAAATCAAACTCTGCACCCAGGCCAGCCACCTCACAGTCAGCCAGTGTACAGTGGCAACTAAGAGAGCCAATCGTTCAGCAGGAGTGTACATTGAGGCTGAGAGAAGAAGCGAGAGGCAGGTCAGTCAGGACATGTGGTGGCAATTGCAGCGGGTGGTGATTCCCAATTTCTCAGGTGATAAGCGTCAGTACGAGGGGTGGAAGGCGGCCTTTTACGCGTGTGTAGATGCTGCACCCTCCTCTCGAGTGTACAAGCTATTGCAACTGAGGCAGTGTCTGCAGGGCGATGCGCTGAAGCTAATAGCCAACTTAGGGCATTCTGAATTTGCGTACAAGGCGGCTCTGGATAGGTTGGAGAGAGAATATGGAGGAGAGCGGCGCCGTCTGGTGCTAGTGTTGGAGGATCTGGACCGTTTTCGGCCCATTTTGACGGAGAGCGCGCCTCAGTTGAAGAAGCTGGATGATCTGGTGGATGTAGCGGTTATCAACCTGATGGAGGCGGGTCGTGAAGCTAAACTAGACAGCAATGGATTGCTTTATCTTCGCGATGCAAAAGAAATTGCCGACGGACACCCTGGCACGGTATCACCGATGGGTCGGGGAGAATGGCAGAAATGACACGCTCAGCGCTCTTCATCAATGGCTGCTGCGGGAGGCTGAGTATCAGACGGTTGCTATGGAGGTAGTGGATGGAGTTGCGGCACAGAATGGGCCAGGAGCAGGGAAGATAGAGCAGAGTAAGAAATTCAGCGGGATGCAGCGCACGGAGACAGCTCGATCGCATTTTGGCGCGGTCGAGGAGTCAACGGGAGGATCCATAGTCGGGGCGGCTGTCGTTGCCGGCTGCGGGCCGCTGGGTTCGACGTGCGAATGCCCCGCTGCAGGGGCCGCTTCAGCAGAGGCTGTGGTGTGGTGTTGTGCCGGCGTACACTTGCACTGCTGAGCGATCCATTCAGCCCTCAGTGCGGGTGCACCCGACATTGCACTTTTCCTCACATGCCCGCCACCCTGCTTTGTCTGAAGGTTAAGAAGTTTACTTAGTTGCTAAAGATAAGGAAATTTACGCGCATCACCCACCCCCTTTCTGTGTGATTGTCTGAGCTGCCTGAGCTACTGGTGGAAATGACGGGATGCTCAAGCCATGGGAGAAGTGTGTTGCTACGGGTGGAAATGACGGGATGCTCAAGCCATGGGAGAAGTGTGTTGCTACTGGTGGAAATGACGGGATGCTCAAGCCATGGGAGAAGTGTGTTGCTACGGGTGGAGATGACGGGATGCTCAAGCCATGGGAGAAGTGTGTTGCTACGGGTGGAGATGACGGGATGCTCAAGCCATGGGAGAAGTGTGTTGCTACTGGTGGAGATGACGGGATGCTCAAGCCATGGGAGAAGTGTGTTGCTACGGGTTCCGGAGTTAGTGAGTTAGCCCACGGCAGCAAGCACCCAGCCGCGCCAACCCCTGTTTCCGGCACAGACACAACTGAAAGTGAACCAGAGACCCATTCGGGTGAGACTGTGTTGAGAAGGCTGCCTCGAAGGCTAATGATTATACTATCAGTGCGAGGCGATTGCAGACGATGATTATTCAAGTATGATTTTTAAATGAAATGACCAAAATATACAATATTGAAGTTAGCTATATTCAGAAAGAAAAAAATTACTGCTTCAAAATGCAAAAAAAGTTTTGTTTGTAGCAGTTTCTGATTCTGCTCGTTCTCATTTTTTTACTTTCAAAACTTTCAGGGCAGCCCTCGTATGAGAGAATGATAAAGCTACTTACTAGCTTAAATATATGAAATTATTATGTACAAACTTACTAGGTATAAGAGCGTGTGTACTTTTAAAGCTAATCTGGGGAAATTATTAACAATTTTTTTAAATAAAGCCGATTTACAGCACTTCCATGACTCCTACATTCCTGATTCTGCGCCGGCGCCGCCAGATGCTGCTGGGCCACTGCCTACGGACCCTTTGGCCCTGGCCATGCTGCTCCGGCCGACCGAGCAACAAGCCCGCACTGCCTCGGACTGCCTCATCGCTGACTTGCAGGCGCTTGAGCTGACCCCTCAGGCTGCTGTTGCCTGCCCCTCCCGCCTATTCTGCGAGCGCGTGCGCGCAAGGGGCCTCCGCTTTGCGTCTTAGTATATAAATGATTCCTACAGAAGTTTTGTCTCTGTACATCAGTCGGGTGATTTGAAGGTTTATTTGATTACTAAGTGCCTTTAACTCTTCTTTTTCATAAAAGAATTCATATTTTCTCGGACCTAATGGTGTCAAGACACTTGTATAATTTGAAGAAATGACAAGTCAGAAGTAATTTTATTCATTTTTATGCAGATCTTTTTTTTCTTTAACGTTGGTTATGGCGTTTCAACTTTTTAGTTTATTTATCAATTATTGGAATTACATTTTTAGCATTTTCAGTCAAGTTGAGTTTAGCCAGTCGTGATCCAGCCAGTTTAGTTCGATTTAGTTCGCTACAGCAACTAAATCGAATATTTCCATTTGCCCAGGGCCACCGCAAGTTTCTCCATAATGGAAGTTTTTGCATTGCATTCTACAAAATCCTTTATTCGAAGGCAAAGCGGTTCCTCCATTTATTTGATTGCCGCAGAAGCATCGGTCGCCCCACGCTAGTCCAAAAAATGAGTATATCCCCTTTGCCATGCACTCAGAAGCACACACTTGTTGGCTCAAGAATTCGAAGTTCGTATTTACTTCTATGCTTAGCAACTTGTGTCCGTAAGCAAAAACATAGCATCCCCTTGACGTCGCTGAAAGAACAACAAAAGTGTGACTCGGTGTATTTTTAGGCAGCTAATTTGCATGTTTCGTAGAAAAGGTTATATACTTACCCGGCACTAACGGAACCATAGCAGATGGCACATGGTAGACACTCATACTAGATTTGCCACCACAAGTTTCTCTTTTGTTTCCCGGACACCGGCTATGGCACTCATCATCAGACATAGGAATTGATTTTAGAACATTGCCACAGAAGCATTGGTTACTTTGTAATCCAAAATATTTCATTCTACTACTTTGGCATTCAAACACGCAGACAGAAGCTTCCATTTTGGAGTCATTTTTGAAAAAATATAGTAGAGCATTGGTGCCTTGGTGGTGAAAATAACAACCCTTGTACTTGATTTCTGAAATTGGTTGGTACAAATTCAATTATTATTGATAGGAAATGTACGCCAGTGCGTCTCCCAAATTAATTACTTTTCAAATTCAGATACACTTTGAGTGGTAGGACGAAGCTCGGAACTCGGGCTAATGGGTGGGGGCGCGAGTGTGCTAAATTCAGCAACGCCTAGATCACGAGTGCGCGTTAAGCCAGCGAGTCGAGTCAAAATGTCACCTAGCTGGTATAACGGACCAAATTAAGATGCATTCTATCTAAGTAGCTGGAGAATGCTTGCTTTATAAATGCGTACACCTATTCAACATAGCGGTCTAGGTGTAAAGAATTATTAGATAATAGATTAAACTAAGATGGGAACTCTGTGTTATTGTTTGTACTTGCAAAATACAGCGAAGTTATAAAGCTAACGGTAAATTAATGCGTAATAAAAGTTAATAATTTGCTAAAGTCTTTAACCTAGTAGTTAATCTATCAATCAATATCAATTTTGCATTGGAAATACGAGTAGGCACTCACTGACGTAGATTGAAGTAGCTAAAGGCAAAGCCCGGCACAACTTTAATACAAATACATATAAAATTAGGTTCATACTAATCTAGAGAATAGAGACTTACGTCCGACGACGCTCGAAACAGCAACGAGAAGGAGCAGAGCCAGAGTTGAGAATTGCATGGTTGCTTTTTTGCTTCAAGAATTTGTTTTACTAGACTTATCTGTGTTCGTTGAATTTCTTGATTCGGCAGCCTTGAACCTCTCTTTCTTTTATAGAGTTCGAATACAAATTCTTGATACAAGCTATTAATTTGCGTCACTTGGAATATTTTCAAATTGATACTACCACGTAGAATTCGAATCAAAGAATTTTAGTGGATCAAAGTTTTCTGCTAATTTAATTTTTTTTTGAAAATTTAAGGTTAGGTTTAGGAAATTGGAATTCATCTAAAATGAATTTTGAGTAAAAAATTTATTTAAATTTATTTTTCGAATTCCTTAACTACATTCTTCCTGTATTCAGCATTTTTGAAAGATATTTAATTTATTTTCTTTTTATCTGTAAAACTGTTGCTTTTATTTTATGGTAACTTGGTATTACTCTATATCTTTTTAAAATTATGGAAAAACTTTTTGATGAAAAAAATTGTAGAGAACATGATGTCTTGATTACGAAATAAATGCTAATGACAAAAGGAACAGATGATGTAAACAGATTACGCTGATGTCTTATGTAATTATCGTGGATAAGCGCCATTTAAGGTACACCCGTTCTCAGAGTACGGAGAGCTATGCATGTCTCCTCTAGTGACATTGCCATAAGAAGGCAATGGTATCGGTTTAGATACGGGTTAAAACCGCTGCTTTGTAGGTGGTAAAACAAATCTAGCCTAATTAGCAAGTAAGCTGCAAAGTTTCAAGAGGGGAGTTCAGCCTTTGAATACAGACGGAGAAAGGCCTTCTGAGCCAAGTATTTCGGTGCAGGGGGCAGCATCAACAGCTACGTCTCCTGCACCTGCTGTGAGCAGTGCGTCTCCAGTGCAGACAATGTTGCCTGGCAACTAAAGTTGCTCTACAAATTTGTCGGAAATATCGACAAACAAAACGAGGCAAAAATTAAATTAAAGTTGTTAGTTGGTGGATCTTCAAATGTTTAGAGAAATTTTAGGAGAAGTTTTTTGGATAGCTATAGAGTAATAATAAGGCTTCATCACGATGAAAAATAAACCTACATTCGTCCGATGAAACACCGGGGAGGTGAGAGTCGTCGATTATTCCACTAATCCATGAAGAGCTCGATTAGGCAATTACGCTAGGCAGTTCAGTGAAGTCCGTCAGTGGTACATAGTTTTGAATCTCTGAGTCTTTTCAGATTTTCATCTCTGGTCTGGAAACTGCAGTTGGGTCAGAATTTTCTGCCAGGGAGCGGAAATGGTTTCTAATCCTTCTGTGAACTGCGAACGGACATAGTTTTCTCAGATAGGAGTTCACACCTAATTCCTTTTATCTTAATTTTTTAAAGAATTTTCGGGAATTAGCTTTTTCAAATCAATGGCATTTGCTTTAATATTTTAACCGCCACGGGCAAAACAAAATTCATCGTCACGGACTGTATGCGCATTGCTTGATAACAAAAGAGAAAGTAAGTCCTCTTCCGTCAGAAATGCAACTTAAAGTTATTAATAACATAATTATTATTTTCTCAAGCGACGCGTCGGCCGTTCAGGGATCAGCGAAATTGGTGTCTGTGCCTTTCCGCTGTGTCCCTCCCATGACGGCCCTGCACCTGTCAAAGTGCTTTGCAGACCTGAGATTTTGCTCATTTTGCCCCGATCCAATCCATAAATAGAACGTCCATTGTAATTATACTTTTACCCAGACGCAATGAAAAAATAGTTTGGCCATTATTCCACAGTTTTGATGTGTACCATAGACATTTGGATTGAAACAATCCATCGCTCAGTATTTTTGTTAATAAATACAGAACAACAAGAAGTAAATGAACAAAAAGGAAAAATCATTAAAACTAAAGTACCAGCTACACGAAAAGAGTTAATAATAAATGTCACAGCTAGTGCAGTTTATCAGTTTGTAGTCGAAATTTGACAATGTAAAAATCAATTTGTCACCCAAAGTGAAACATGCACAGTTCTCAAAGCCGCAGTTTCCAAAGATGCTCGACACTTTAGCCTGATGATTTGGCACTGCAAAAGGAGTTGGTCTATGTTGAATGTTTTCTATGAAAGAGAAATACAGGTGCTCAAGTATAGTTGCCGAACTTACCAGTTGAAAGATGCACGTCTTGGTTAAGTTGGCATGCGACTGATGAGCTTCGTCTGATGAGCTTCTTTGGTACCGCAGTATCCAAGCTGGGATTCTTTGGGACTGTCGGCTGCTCGACTGAATCGATTGGCCGCTTTCAGGCATCGTTTATAGCCGTCGAGGCGTTGAAGACTGCATGGTCGCGTTTTCTTCCTAGGTAGCGCCGCACGGTTCGTTCAGTCGTCGACAGGAAGATTTTTTCAATTAATAAGCGCGGCTGTTTGACGAGATGCACTATAGCCATAGTTGTTTGACAAGACAAATAGCTTTTTCTCCCACTACTCGCTTTCTTGATTTCTTGCAAGACGCAAGCAAAATCAGCACTCATCACAGTGTTGTCTATGGTCAAACTAAGCCACACAACTCAGTCGTCTATGGTAAAATAACTCTTAAAACAGCCAATTGAAGCATGATAAAAAGTGTGGAATAATGACAGCGACAAAAGTGTGGAATAATGGCCGCAAAAGTGTGGAATAATGGTAGATTGCGTAGTAGGTAAGGGGCTGAAATAATGGCCAAACACGAGTGCGCGTAGCGCACGAGTGTCTATGGCCATTATTTCAGCCCCTTACCTACTACGCAACGTCATTGTCTATAAGACACAGCCTGGCCATTATTTCAGCGTGCCGGAAGCGGTCATTATTTCAGGGTAAGAGTCTGCGTGCGTGCAACTGCGTAAAGAGGCGGTGGTTGGGCCATAGACTATAAATAAAAAAGCTGTTGGGCCATAGACTATAAATGAATAAGCTGATGATAGGCTTGATCTGACGAGAAGTAGAGAAATAATGGCCAGTTGAGTTTGTCATTACGCCAGGCTGTGTCTTCTGGACAATGCCTTCGCAAGTAATGCTAAGCACAGAATACCTGTGTTCTGTGATGCTAAGAGTGCATTTTATTATCAGTTATTGGGATTACATTTTCAGTCAAGTCCAGTTCAATCAGTCGCGAACCAATTTAGTTACATTAGGATTTTGTTGGAACTAAATCGAATATCTCAATTGCTAGTGGTCCTCCACATTTTTGTCCGTATTGGGCATTCTGACATTGCTGGTTACAAAATCTTTTCGCCATCGGATTTCCATTAATTATTTGATTGCCACAGTAGCATCGGTTGCCGTTTGCTAGACCAAATAATTTTCTGTAGATTTTAAAGCAACTTGAAGCACATTCTTTTTGGTTCATGACTTGGAAATTCTTTTTTACTTCTTTATGTAGCACCCTTTCAGTAGGGGACCAAAAAAAGCATCCTTTTGACGGTGCTAAAATTGCGACATAGAGCGTGACTCAAATTTTTTTGGCGGCTCACTTGATATTTACTAGATTACATGTAGTAAGAACATCTCAACTTACCTGGCACCAATGGAATGGTAACACCTGTCACCTAGTAGACGCTCATAACATTCATACCACCACATCTTGTCTCTTGTTTTCCACTACATCTTTGATTGCATCGATAGCGAGGCACTTCAATACTATGGAGTTCGTTTCCACAAAAGCATTGATTTTGTGTTATTCCAAAAAACTTTTGTTCCAAAACTTGACAACTGGGCAAACAGAGGTAAGGAGCCATTTTAGTGAAGTTTTGGCTAAAAATTTTAGCGCCCACTGATCATTAAAACGATGCACAAAGCAACCCGCATAGTTTTCTGAAATGGTTTTATAGATTAGAGACGTATTTACTCAACTGTGTCATATACTCACGCAGCTACATAAAAAACTGCATTTAAACAAACTACAAAAATCTGCCTTAGCCAGCAAAAAAGCGGCAAGAAGACCCAGGCAGTAGACGTCGTCGCGGCTTGCGATTTAATTTAATAGTGCAATAGTGGGTACTTGATAATCAGTGGTTTTCAAGCTTGAATGCAAAAAGTTGAATGAGTACAAAGAATGGGTAAAAGGGTAAGAAAGCGCAAACTTCAGTATTATTAGTTACGTAAAAATTCGAATATTTAATATGTACGCAGTATAGCAACTCATACAAACACAGAGTCTCTCACCATTCGCTACGAAGACTCCCTTAACAGCAACGAGAAGAATCACACTGAAAGTAATGTACAGCATGATTGCCTTTTGGTTCAATCGTTCAATAAAAAGTATTTCAGCAACATCGAGGCTTCAACTCTTTTATGGGAAAAAATTGAATTTTAATTCTTAAAAATATTTGTCTCACGTGGGTGGCACACCTGATAGTTCTACGTCAATAGTGCCACGAGGAAATCGATTTTGAATTTGAAATATCACAATTTTTCTCGTAGCTAAGTAAATTTTTCCTATCTCTTCAATTGGCATGTGTATTTCTTTAAGAATATGTAAAGTCACTTCTAATAAAAAATTCAAATTCCATTCAAATTCCATAAAATTTCTTAACTTTAAAGTCGGTCAGGCCCAAATAAAGTTTTCATGCACTCCTAAAATACTCCTAGATATTAGTGCTCGCTTCCTCACCCACAGTTGCAAAGTGGAAACTGGAGTTCAACTGGAGGCGGTGGAAGGGCAACCTTTTGCGGGCAGACACAACATGTTGCATAGGCTCGCAACACTAAATTCAGCAATTCCTTACGGCAGGCGGGAAGCTGCATCAGCAAACAGCTGGAATCAGCTAAACACAAGATGGACGGTATCAATAACGTTCTGCTTCAGGCAAAGCAGAGTAACAGGTTTCAGCAACCGCAGAAACCGGGGCTTCCTGGAAGACGGCGACCCGGCAGTTGTGCAGCTGACCGCAGCAACCTTGTGATGCAGCACTTGATGGAGATGCCAACAGCATCAAAATCCTGCTTCAGGTAGCACCAGTCAAAACCAACCGGTCACGCAAATAGCTGCCGCTCTCACTAGGCAGGCGTCCGTCTCCATGGCAACTGGTCTCCTGCCCGTGGGCTAAATCTCACGACCTCGCTGCTGCCGCAGTGCCACCTTCCACCAGCCGAGGATGATCTTCAACTGGTCATCCACCCACAGCCGATCTTTTGGGCTTGACAGGTTGCCGACGCGGTCGATCAGGGCGCGCAGGAACGGCCGGCCGTTGCCGATCACCTGTCAGGCCCAGTTGAGGTTGCCCACCAGCTTCTGCAGCTCATGCTTGGAGATCCGCCGCATCGCACAGCACTGATCAAGGCTGACCGCAGCTCTTCCACTTTGGATCCTGCCAAGCTCATGAGTCCTGACAGAGCATTGAATTGGATGCCCAGGAAGCACATTTCCTGAGTCGGCTGCACACACACTTCTTCCAGTTAACAGTCAGGCCCAGCCTCTGAATCAGCTGCATCAGCTCCGTGTAGAAATGCCGGCAATCCGTCAGCGACCCCCGCGAAGCCGAAGTCGTTCATGCAGACGCCGAAGTTTTAGAACATGAGCTTGAGCATCATGAACCGGATGGCATTACTAATCTGGAAGAAGTTGCTAACAGATGCCGTAGCACCAAACGGCTGCCGGGTGTCCACCGTGTAGATCAGCTCAGCATCGCCTTCGAACGTGAACTTCAGGCAGTGGTCACTCGAGTGAATGCTGCCAGATCTGTAGGCCTGGCTCAGGTCCACCTTGCACATGTACGAGTACATACCGTTGTGCAGCCTTCTGCCAAGAGCCCCTGCCGAAGAAAACTGAAGCTTTCATTGGCAAACGAACATGTCATTGCCAGCGAGACCTTGAGGCTGCAGGCCGCAGTCATGGATGAGCTGGATGCTCCCACCCGACTTGGGAATGGCGCCCAGGGCGCTCACAATCATTGGCTTGGCACAAACGCAATATCTGCCCGTCTGTAGTTCCTCACGAACTTGAGCCTGAACACCTGCACGGTGATGATTGATGGATCTGTAGATATCCTGCTCAACAGTGTCAAAGGTACAACTGACATTCAGATTTGTTCAGCTCCAGCCGCTTCTGAGTGCTGATGAAGCACCCGATACGTGCTCGGATGCTGCTTTCCTGGCTGCTGTAGTTCGCCCTCCAGCTGTGGGTCCTAACCCTAAGTCCTCAAAGCATGAGTACGCACCGGGCACTGCAACATCAACCAAGGCAGCGAGGCTAAACAGCCCTAAACACGGCATAACCCACCCCCGGCCGGCGGGGGGATGCAAACACGCGAGGGGATGTGGAGCGTACGCAAAAGCCGGTTATCGCCGCAGTTCAAACCAAAAAGAATTTGCGACAACTTTGCTGCTAAAATTATGCTTTCTAGTAATGAATTTACTGATTTTTATCAACCAAGTCTGTACTTTAACGTTAAAGGCGTAAAACTGTGAAAAATGGAATTTTTAATTAAAAATGTGCATTTCTATTATTTAGCTTTCAATAACCAAATTTGTCGGTAGGAAATCCAACTAATTATGATGACTTGTATATGGAGAGGTCAGTGTGTTATTCATTCCTGCTTCGAGGGATCGAAGTTGATCTCAGAGTAAAAGATGGCAAAAGAGACGTGGCGGAGAGGTAGAATTGCATAGCAGCACGTATTTAAGTATGGGCGGGTGGACTTCACTACCTCTAGTATGACGCAGGGTAAGATAAGAGTGTGAGTATTTATTTGACAATGAAAATTGCATGCGCAGGGGGCACTGATTCATACGCTGTGTATTGACAAAAGCAGGGACATTGTCAATGCAGTTGGACGCTGTCTTGGTAGACTTAGATTGTCCCAGGTTCGCAGCGTTCGACATGTGTGCATTGAAAAGGTTAGTTGCTTACTGCTTCTGTGGGGAGGTATGGATGATGTAATCAGAGAAGAGGGTTGATGATTAAATCAGGCTCAATATATGGGTCTGTGTTGGGAATATATCTGATTGTCCGGTCAGAATGTAATGCGATAGAGATCGGGTTGGAATTCGTTGACGGTTAGAAATGGAAAGATTTTGCCTGAGAGCAAGGACAAGTGTCTCTATTAGATTTGCTAGATGGGGTCTGCGCTGTGAGGACGAGTCTGCCAACCATTGAATATTATAATATTGGTAATATTATTGAATATTACCAGGGGTGGCTGGTGTGGAAAATTTATACTCCTGGGATTGAATTTTGAACATGGTTAGAGTTACAGAATAAAGGTTGGTTGTTGAACATGCAAAGTGTGCAATATATTTGATTTAGCGCGTAGGAGCTTCGAGGGGAGAGGATGTAAGTGTACAGCAGCATCTGCTATGGCATGGTTTACGCGTACGGTTACCAAGTAAAGTGCGGCAAGCCGTCTTGTATCATCCTCACTGTCAATAGAAACAGATAGTGTATCGCTTTAACACAGTCTTGTATTGGGGACAGACTTGGACAGACTTAGATGACGAAACCAACCCATTGCTTCGATAGAGAGTTCGTACGGGGCCACGCCTCTATAGACATATGTATTGTAGGCTATTGTATAAATTCGAGTGATTTCGAAAAATTAAAGAATTCTTCAGCATATTCAAACCAGTTATTAATTGGGCTAAAAGGTGCCTTAAAAGTGGCCCTGCTGATTCTGCAAGGCCAAAACATCAAATTCAATACTACTCCAAGCCAAACTGATTCCGAACTCTCCTAGAATGGGGAAAAACAGAGCTCTATCGCCTGAGTCGTGTAGGAAAATCAGGGCCCTGTTCGACCAAGGAGTTTCCCAGCGTGCCTAGCCACGCAGTTGGGAAAGTGGAAAACATGCGTCCAGTAGCACTCAGGCGCCTCAGCAGCACTGCAGCAGCACAGGCTATGCCTCAAGACGTGGCAGGGCACCGAAAACTGACCACCGACTGGATCGACGAATTGTGCGAATGTCCGAGTCCAACCGTCGGCTCATCGCTGTGGACATCAGCCGTGAACTTCAGGTGTCCAGTGGTGTCCAGCTGCACCCCCTGACTGTCCGCCGCTGGTAGCTGCTAGACTGCCGACGACGAAAACCGGAAGCGGCGCTGGAACTGGGCGAAGCAGCATACAGGCTGGACACCCCGGGACTGGGCCAAGGACATCTGGAGTTACGAGAGCAAATTTTCCCGCACTGATTCTGATGGCCACCGTTGTGTGCGCCGCCGAGCTGTTGAGTAATTTGATCCCAGGTGCACCAAATTGGTACTATGAACCATGGAGGTGGGAATGGCATGGTGTGGGCTGCATTCTCCAGAGCTGGACCTGGGCCAATAACTCGCATTGAGGGCATGATGGACAGTCAGAAGTACCGTGACATCCTCAGCAGCCACCCACCAAAGGCAGCAGATGCGCTGCCAATGGGTGCAGTGAACAACTGGCAGTTGGACAGTTTCAGCAGGACAACGATCCAAAGCACACCTCCAAGGTTGTGAAGGCATGGCTTGCTGAGAACAACAGCTGCACCGTGGACTGGCCAGCGCAGTCACCAGACCTCAATCCGACTGAGAATCTGTGGAACTGGGTGGAGCGGGACCTACAGAGGCAGCAGCCAGCTTCCCTTGATCAGCTGACCGTTTCATTGAGGACTCGTGGGCTGCCATCCCGGCACAAGTGTGCCAGAAGCTGGTGGACAGCATGCCTAGGCGGTTTCAATGCTGTGATTAACTCAAAAGGACATGCTACAAAGTATTAGAGCAGTTTGTTGGATAACAGTGGCATTTTTTATTTCCACTATTATATATGGTCTTATTTCAATGTTAAACCTAAAACTGTGCAGACTACTTACTTTTTTATGAAAGTAGAATAATATGCGTTTTTGCGACAAAAAATCTAAAAACCCAATTACGAGCTAACTCTACCTTTATAAATCTAAATCGAATATCTCAATTCCCATTGATCCTCCACATTTTAGTCCGTATTGGGCATTTTGACATTGCTGGCTACAATAATTTGGAGTCAATGCTCCCACTAACTATCTTATTACCACAGTAGCATCGGTTGCTGTTTGCTAGACCAAATAACTTTGTGCTTTTTTTAAGGCAGCTTCTGGCACAATTTTCCTGGTTCATGACTGGGAAATTTTCTTTGATTTCAAACTCTAGCACCAGTTCATTGGGGTCCCACAAAAAGCATCCCTTTGACGGCGCTGAAATGGCGAAACATGAGCGTGAAAAAAAATTTAGGCTAACTTGACACTTACTAAATGACATGTAGTTAAAAACTGTTTCACTTACCTGGCACCAATGGAATGGTAATGCCTGTCACATTGTAGACGCTCATAGCGTTCAAACCACCACATCTTGTCTCTTCTTTTACACTACATCTTTGATTGCATCTTCTCGATATAATTTTCGGAGTTAAGAGATTGTTTCCACAATAGCATTTATTTTGGGTTATTCCAAAAAACCTTGTTCCCAAAACTTGACAACTGGGCAAACAGAGGTAAGGAGCCATTCTAGTGGATTCTTGACTAAAAAATTTAAGAGCATCGGATTCACCTGTCTTATGCACAAAGCAACCGGCATAGTGTTCTGAAATGGTTTGATAGATTAGAGACGTATTTACTCAACTATGTTCATAAACTCAGTTACAAACTACACTTACTAAGATCTGCCTTAGCCAGCAAAAAGTGGAATGAGACCCAGACAGTAGACGTTGTTGGAGCTTGAAAATTGATTGAATAGTGATTGGGGGTACTTGATAACCAGTGATTTCCAAGCTTAAGCATAAAGATGAGCATAAAGAAAGAGTAAATGAAAAGGCAAAAAGTTGGACGTCGGGCAGACCAAAAGGGTTCTACACTTTGATCTGTAAACACCCCCTTCCACACAAGCTGCTATGTAGAGATAGCTATAATACATTGGGGCCTATTTAACTGATCTACGAGTATTTATGTGCCATTAATTGGCTAGGAACTTACCGATTCGATCTGAAATTAAGGTGGAAATTTATTACTTTTGAAAAACGTAGATTCTCATTACATAAAGTTTACAGGCCACGTGCAAAGCCTCTCTGTATGGCCCTCGGGCCCTTTAAAACTTCACAATAGCAATCCGACCCGCCAATGTTTATACTCTTCTCTCTAATCTCCTTTCTCTTCCTTTCATCTCCTCGCCTCTCCTCTCTTCTCTCTTCTTTTATTCATCACTCCTCACCTCTCGTCTCCTTTCTTCTCATTTATTCACTCGCTTCTCTTTTCCCATCTCCATTCTCTCTTCTCCATTCTCGCTCCCCTCTCCCCTCCCCCAGCCAGCAGTAATGCTCTATAGGCTATCTATCTGCCCCTTGAGGTAAAAAAAAGATCTCAGGCCTGCTTTGGCTTATTCAGTACTTACTGAATTCGGCTGAAATTTAGGGCGCAAACTTAGCATTATTTAAAAATAGAATAGCCACATGTACGTACAAATTATAAAAACCCAAATCAATACAGAGTCTCTCACCACCGGCCGCGAGGAGGCCCGGAGCAGCAACGAGAAGAATCATAGCGAGAGTCAGATACATTTTGTTTTTTGCTTGGGATACTTTTATTAGACTTTATACAGTCGAAACTTGATTCGGCAGTCCCGTAGGTTTCATTCTTTTATAGAAAAGTGAACCTGAATTCCTGAAAATATTTTGCCACGTGGCATAGTTCCACGTCAATAGTGCCACGTAGAAATCTATTTCAAACATTCAAAAGTCATAATTTTTCTAGTAATTAAATTCTGTTTTGACTTTTCCAAAGCCTTTACGCTCGTAGTCGAAGTCTATTGCAATGTAAAAGCAAATTGCCATTCAAATTCCATTCAAATTTACAAATTTCAGTTTTTCTAAACTTTTCGTTTTTTTAACGACAAATTTTTTATTAGGAATTTTCCTATATTTTTGCTTCAAAACTTCAGTAATAAGCTTCAGTAATAAACTTTCAACTTATTTTTTAGCTGGCCAACTTTATAACTGTAACCTCCGTTTCGAAAATTAAATGACGAATATCAAATGATAATTCTACTATTCACATCTTACATAAAAGACCTTCGGGTTTCTATAATAAAGCCATTGTTTTTCATACATCATTGTATAATTTGTATCCTGAGGGATATTGGTTTTTTCTCAAGCTAGGCTCAAGCTTGATTCAGTTGGAGGGCCAATATGTCAGCTCCGTGTCGTACTGCTCACAGCCAGTGCACGAGAGGTGCTCTTCCTGACGCTGCAGACGACTCTCAGCCGATGACAGACGAGCACTCGGAGCTTTGTCGAATTGGAAGTACCTCCTGCACCTGGATACTTGGCCCGGAAAGCCGCGGTCAATTCCTCTTTCCTCTTCAAGCATGCAGCTAAAGTATTGATAATGTAACAGCGGTCAGGCCCCAATTAAGATGTCATGCACTCCACAGAATCCTCACCCTGGTCCCGTCCCTTGAATCCTCAGCAGCCCATTCAACAAATAAAGTTACATGCCACCTGCAAGATCACCTTAAATCATCTCTCTCTCTCTCTCTCTCTCTCTCTCGCTCTCTCTCTCTCTCTCTCTCTCTCTCTCTCTCTCTCTCTCTCTCTCTCTCTCTCTCTCTCTCTCTCTCTCTCTCTCTCTCTCTCTTAGTCTGACTCACGCCACGAGTGGATGAACAAAGATCCATACTAAGTCTAGGCAGGATCCTGCCCTTCCTCTCTCTCGGCAAGTTGATTCGGTCAGTCTGGTCCCAACATGCTCCCCCACTCAGACCCACACCAACTCCGGTCAACTGTCCACTGGCTTACTACAAGTTAGTGCACTTGCTGCTGCTGCTAGTACATATTTTATTAACCACAAAACAATATGCATAATCTGATACGAATAGCAATTAATCAAATGCTAATTTTAGAAGAGTAATACCCCATACTATAATTGGGCTAAAAAACCAATGGCAGCGATGGGTCCCTGAAGAGGAGGGGAAAAAGGAGAAAAAATGCTTTAGTGAGCGTGAAAGTTGAAAAACTCTACAGTACGATCTCCTGAAATAGGGCTTAGGAGCCCTCACTCAGCTGATAGTTTGTGCTCGGAACTGCATGTGGCCCGTTAAATTCCAATCTAAATCGAACTAACCGAATCTAAGGGTTATGAGTTTTAGATGATCCAAGTCAACATCTATCCAAGGACCACACGAATATATGTAGACTAGTAGTCCTTGTTTCTATCTTCTGTACGGTCGAGCAGCCCCACTTCACGTTACTACCTCAAAACTATGCGTTGCTTCAGTTCCCCCAGCTGGTCGACGTCTGGCTTCGCGCTTGTTCTGCGTGTACGCGCCTCCTGCCACCCGACCGGAGGAGGCTCAAAGTCTTCTTCGTGCAGCTCTCGGCGCAGGTAGAGGCAACGGCGCAGCGTGACACAGTGGTCGCCCTGGGAAAACTGTACGCTGCTTTGCATCGACCTGAGCGGTCGATCGCTATTGGTGACACCGGGCAAGAATGGCAATACCGGAGCGCTGAAGGACTTCCTGGAGAGGCAGGACATGGTGTCAGCCAACAAACGCTTCCGCAAGCCAACCCTGCACGCTCGCAACTTTTGTGGGTTGCAAGCAAAGGCGGTGGAATGTGCGACACTTTTATAGGCAACTCTGCAGCAGTTTGACTGCCGTGCCTGACCGCCAGAAGGCGGCGCTGTTCCAAGCGGTGATCGAAACCGTCCTGTTATACAACGTGGAGACCTGGACGCTGACGGAATTGCTCGAACAGCAGATCGATGCGGCGCACGCTGGCCTGCTGCGCGCCGCCTTCAAGTTCAGCTGCGAGCACGTCCCCAATGCGGAATTTTATTGCCGCACGGGCCTGTCCCGTCTCCGCGAACTGTTGCGCCATCGGCGTCTTCAGCTGGCAGGCCACATTATCCGTGCCGACTCCTGCTGCCCGCTACCGGTGCAGGAGGTGCTGCTGCTGACGGTGCCAAAGACCTTTGCCAATCAGCAGTCTGGAGCGCGGGACCAGAGTTTCCGCTGCTAGATGAGAATGGCTGGCCGGCAAGGCTAGTTCCGAAATCGGTTGACGGAGTTCAAGAAGTTCGGCGAGAGGCGAGCAAGAGTAGAAAATCGGCGGCCGTAACTCTATTTTCGAACGATACCACAGTCAAGACTACGACTGGCGTTTGAATTCAGAGCGATTTTGGAGCTACCGAAGGCTACGTAGCGTGACTGCTTGGGTTCAGCGGTTCATTAGTAACTGCCGACTACCGACGAGCTTGAGGCAATGACTGCTAGGACTAGTGGTCCTTGGGTCGAGGAGCTGCAAGAAGCTGAGGATCGAATCCTACGTGTGGCTCAGGAAGAAGCTTTCAAAGCAGAAGTTCAGCAGGTGCGTAATGGAAGGCCGGTCTCCTCTAGCAGTCAGCTCCGCTGTCTCCAACCATTTCTTGATAAGGAAGGACTGCTGCGAGTGGACGGAAGACTGAAGTTCGACCAGAATCTGTCATATCAGTCCAAGCATCCGCGGTCATTCTGCCGAGGCGAACTTGGGTCATGAAGTTGTTATTGAAGCACTATCACGAAGAGATCAAGGACATGGCGGAAAAAACTCTGGCAGGGATGTCGACGAAGTTTTGGATGATCGGTGGGCGCGAAGCCATTCGAGAATGGAAGAGGGAGTGCGCGCGGTGCAGAAGGCAGAAAGCAGGACCGGAGATGCAGCAGATGGCGCCACTACCAGAGGCCAGGCTGAAGAACTCGCTCCGAGCGTTCAGCTTTGTGGCAGTCGACTTCAGTAGTCCGTTTGAAACGGAAAAAAGGCGCGGAAGACGGCGAACGAAGTGGTATTTTGCTTTGTTTACCTGTTTGGAGACGAGAGCCGTGCACCTTGAAATGGCATACAGCTTGGATTCCGACTCGTTTCTGAATGCTTTCGCGCGCATGATCAACCGGCCCCGTAGAGGCCGGCCACTCGAAGTTTACTCGGACAACGGCGGCGACTTTGTCAAAGGCGAGCGAGAACTACGAGAATTCGAAAACGAGCAGCAGAACAAAATCCAGAGAGCGGCCCGCTGAGCGCGGCATCAAGTGGCACTTCCAGCCTCCGTCGGCGCCCCATTTCGGCGGCGCCCATGAAGTTATGGTTCGCGCCGCTAGGCGAGCTGTGCGCGCCATCCTCAGCAACGCTGACATCACCGACAAAGAGCTGCATTCCGCCTTCACAGGTGCGGAAGCGCTCATCAATTCCAGGCCGTTGACGTACCAAACCGCAAGCCCACACAGGACGACACGCCGTTGACGCCAAACAATTTCTTGCATGGCTAGCTGGGTGGTGACTTTGCTATGGAAGTCTCGACCGAGGCCCGCCACGAACCGCGCCGGCGGTGGCGGCGCGTCCAAGAGCTGGTGCGGCACTTCTGGCACCGATGGCTGCGAGAGTGGGTGCCTAAACTCAACGCCAGATCCGACTGGGTCAAGGAGCAGCCGGATCTCGCCGTCGGCGACATCGTCTTGGCGCTACAAGCGGATGCGCCTCGAGGACACTGGCCGCTCGGGCGAGTTCTCGAGGTATTTCCTGGACGTAACGGCTCGTGACGAAGTTGTGCCTGCTGCAGCGAGGTGAACAGTGGCTGTTGACTTATTGTTAAAATGGACTATTCTCGTATATTTTCCTATTTTTTAGCCCAATCGACACTTCGCATTGCATGCATTCGTATTGTTACTTTCTGCTTTCGCGCTATTTATTTTTTGTTTACAGGAGTTTACTGTTTTTTTCCAAAATATGCTTGCAACCGTTTCAATTTTACAGTTGCACCTTTTTATTAATTGTACGTAAGTTTCGGGGAGGCTTTTTTTCCTGCTTTTTTGCTGATTGGCCCCAATCAGGAAAGAGAGAATGTTCTGGAGGTTCAGTTTTTGTTATACTTTTGGGGTTTTACTGACTTAACAGTAACAGTAATCTTTATTTTAAAATGTATTTAAGGCACATGAGCTAAGCCCCCTCTTTGTTAACCCCACCCCACGTTAAATAATAATTAAAAGGCGCGATTTTCTGGTAAGTTTGGTAAGTTGTTTTGTGTGTCTGCGCGAGACCGCAGAAGTGCTGAAGGCAAGAAAAATACTTTTAAGAATCCGACTTTTTTCCTTATTCTTTTGTTCTGACCAGTCATCCGCTTTAACAGACCATATCTAACATCTGGACACACCCAACACCATATCTAACATCTGGACACACCCAACACCATATCTAACATCTGAACACACCCAACACCATATCTAACATCTGAACACACCCAACACCAAATCTAGCATCTGAAAACACCAAACACCACATCTAACATCTGAAAACACCCAACACCATATCTAACATCTGCATATCTAACATCTGAAAACACCCAACACCATATCTAACATCTGCATATCTAACATCTGAACACACCCAACACCATATCTAACATCTGGACACACCCAATACCATATCTGACATCTGAACACACCCAACACCATATCTGACATCTGAACACACCCAACACCATATCTAACATCTGAACACACCCAACACCATATCTAACATCTGAACACACCCAACACCATATCTAGCATCTGAAAACACCAAACACCATATCTAACATCTGAACACACCCAATACCATATCTAACATCTGGACACACCCAACACCATATCTGACATCTGAACACACCCAACACCATATCTAACATCTGAACACACCCAACACCATATCTAACATCTGAACACACCCAACACCATATCTAGCATCTGAAAACACCAAACACCATATCTAACATCTGAACACACCCAATACCATATCTAACATCTGCATATCTAACATCTGAACACACCCAACACCATATCTAACATTTGCATATCTAACATCTGAAAACACCCAACACCATATCTAACATCTGCATATCTAACATCTGAACACACCCAACACCATATCTAACATCTGGACACACCCAACACCATATCTGACATCTGAACACACCCAACACCATATCTAACATCTGAACACACCCAACACCATATCTAACATCTGAACACACCCAACACCATATCTAACATCTGAACACACCCAACACCATATCTAACATCTGAACACACCCAACACCATATCTAACATCTGAACACACCCAACACCATATCTGACATCTGAACACACCCAACACCATATCTAACATCTGAACACACCCAACACCATTTCTAACATCTGAACACACCGAACAGCATATCTGACATCTGAACACACTTAACTAACAGATGAACATACCAATTAAGCAACAGGTTCACACAGAACAGGAAAAACATTTAAATAAATAAAATAGGACAAACAATTGATTGCTTAGACTATCAGTGGCACAAAGCTGCGGTTTCAGACAGAAATTCTCATAAATGAAAAGAGTTTATTATCAAAAAACTTCACCTCGGTAAACTACTCACACAATTTAACAGCGAAACAAAACAGGAAACTATTTAGAAGCGAGACTTATCATACTACTGTGAGTAATTTTTTTAATTGGCAATTTACAGGTGCAACAGAATTAGCCCAGCCAGAACTACATCGCTGAGGAAGATGCAAAATACTGATAAAGGAGCATGACAGACAGAAGCAAAACACTAATAACAAAATGCAAGCAGCTATATAGCATGTACTAATGACAGAGAGCGGACACATATTTAAGAGGCACGCGGTTATCGTACAGAAAAAAATTGCACCCATATTTTATGACGATATAAAACTGCAATCTAAATACAGCAGTAATATTTATATATATATACAAAAGCTAAGAATAGTAGTTTATAAAAATCATTATGATAAAATTCAAGTGACAGCCGTACAGTATGCTATAGTAACAAAACTGACTATAAATTAACGGGTGGAATATAACTCAACCGCACGCGGACTCAACCGCAGGGACACCAGGGCGGTGACCATGGCCCTCTCGGGTCATGGCTGTTTTGCCAGGCATCGCCACCTCCAGGGAAAAATCTGTAGGGAGGAATGCCCATTCTGCCTCTCCGGTGTTGAGAATGCAGAACATCTGTGAGTGCCCCGCCTTCACTCAGGACAGGCTCAGCTACCTCGGCCCAAACCCGGACCTCTCCAAAGTTTTCAGGCCCCGAGAATCTCTGCCAGCTCGTCGACTACCTGAGGACTACCGAGCGAGCGACCATCCACCTCCTGGATTCTCCGGAGGGGGACCGCGCTGCGGACACCGGCACCACAGGATCTGCCTGCGCGACACCGCAGCACCAGCTGCCCGTGGTCGCCAGTGGTTAGCGGTTCTGTATTTATCCCCCCCCCCTGCAGCAGAGCCAAGCAAGAGAGCAGATTGAGTAGGGGGGTTGGCATACAGATAAGGGAATTCAGCGAATCTAGGAGGGAATTTAGCTGAGCATAAAATGCTCAGAAGAGGAAATAAGATAAAAAAGAAATGGCAAGCAGCCACAGAGCGCACACACAGAAGCAAAAAATCAACAAGCAAACAGCGGCAGACAGAATAATCAATAAAAAAAACAGAGGAAGGGGCGGGCCGGGAATCTCAGACTAGGCAGATGAAGCACGGTCAGCCTCCTCGGAGCTGGCACCCGCGCCACCAAGCGGATACAGCGACAGCAGACTCTTGGGCGCGTAGCCTTCAGCGTTGCCGTCGCGGCACCAGAACCAGTCGGGCTCGTCTGGTTCAGCCCCGCGCACCACCAGCAGCTGGCTGAGTTGCCTCAACGCCAGCTCGTCCGACCGTTCCGGCTGGTAATCGGCCACGGCGTACACTCGACCTTCATTGTCCTTGCCAAGCTTTCCCGCCTCATCGAGTAGGAATCGTTCGACAGCGCCGCCTTCGTGGCACAGATCCAGCGGGGTTTCGAAATCGGCTCTGGTGGCGCAGTAGATCGCGGCGCCGGACCTCACGAGGAGCTGGGTGAGGGCCAGGTGGTTGCAGGACACCGAACAGTGCAGCGGTGTCCAACCGTCGATGTCAGCGGAGTTCACGTCGGCGCCGAGTTCAATCAGCAGCTTGACGCAGTCGGTATGACCGGCGCACACTGCGTTGTGCAGCGCCGTGATGCCCTCCTCGTTGCTAGCCGATATGTCGACGGAAACGCAGGCGCGAATCTGACTGGGGTCACCTGAGGTCAAGTGGAGCGCAATAGCAGTGTTATTGTGATAAATATATCAAGGATGGCTGTTCACTCATCACGGAGATGGCTGTTCACTCATCACGGAGATGGCTGTTCACTCATCACGGCGATGGCTTTTCACTCATCACGGAGATGGCTGTTCACTCATCACGGAGATGGCTTTTCACTCATCACGGGGATGACTTTCACTCATCACAGGGATGGCTTTTCACTCATCATGGGGATGGCCGTTCACTCATCACGGAAATGGCTGTTCACTCATCACGGAAATGGCTGTTCACTCATCACGGAAATTACTGTTCACTCATCACGGAAATGGCTGTTCACTCATCGCGGGGATGGTTATTCACTATCGCAGACAGTCATTGACAGACAGAGCATTAACTACACCGCATAATAAACCAATACAACATTACTGAGTAACACACATAATGCAGCATTCATTAATCAAGTTTAATCACCTTCCATAGCAGCGTCCAATAGCACTGTCAGCGGATCAAATGCAACTGACCGGTCAGATTTATTAATCAATTTCTTCTTTTTGTCATCGGACAAGTTGGAATCAACAGTGGTTGCCGGTTTATCGTCGAGTTTATCATTGTCTGTCTCATTACCGGTTTGCACTGCAGCAGCTGGCTCTGAGTCATTATTAGAATTAATATTATTATCAACAGTTGATGAAGCATCGGCGGCTGACACATTGGCCGAGCTACTGCTTGCAGTCTCTTCGTCATCTGGTCGAGCAATCGGCGCTCGCCAACCAATAGGCGCTCCGGGAGGGTCTTGGACCACAACGAGAGAGCGGCGCTTCTCTTCGGGATTTGCTGACGCTTCTAATCGGATTAAGTCTTCGATGCCGTCGGTGGTCAGGGACACCGCTTGTTGCTGTTGTTGTTGGTTTTGCTGTTGTTGTTGCTGCTGCTGCTGCTGCTTCTGCTGTTGCTCCAGCTGCTCTTTAGCAGCGGCCGCTTCGTAGGCCAGACGAGCGGCCTCGCGATATCGCTGCGCTGTAGCGGCGGCCGCTTCGGCTGGCAGCTGGCCGCCGCGTCGGCAAGCGCTAGCAATGATGACGTTTCTAGGCGCGTGATGATGCCTGTGCCAGTGGGAGGCTGGCGGACTCGGCGGTCGCTCAGCACCAACTGCAGTCTCTCGATCGGTGACGACTTTCGTAGCCGACGCCCCAGTTGTTGCCGTCGCTTTCAATCGGAGCTGCTCAGATTGTTGACGACGCTGGAGAACAGCTTCGCGTAGTCTGGCAAGCCGGGAGTCTGGACTCGGCAGGGTTGGATGCTGGTGTGGCTGCTGATGATGCTGTAGTTGCTGCTGCTGACGCTGTTGTGTGTGAGTTATGTGCGCATGTGGGTGTAGAAAACTGTTTATTATAAGCTCGACACTGCGAGTGAGATCGATTAAGATTTTTAAGCACAGTGCAGTTGGAATGGGGAGGGCGCCAGCTATGACTGCAGCATGCCGCTCTGTGTAACCATATCTCAGATACACGTGTACACGCATGCCCAGCCGATAAGAATTCTTTTTACATTTATTTATAGTTTTCTTTGACCAAATAAGCAAGAGAAACATTTCGAAAGGAAAATAACGCGTAGGCGAGCGTGTCAATAAATCAATGCATGATATTGACGTGCTTGCCTCACGTTCAAATAGAGTACAAAATGTAATATAAATTATAGAACCGGCCAGCCTCCCAGTGTCAGTTGCTGGGCCAGCCTCCCAGTGTCAGTTGCTGGGCCAGCCTCCCAGTGTCAGTTGCTGGGCCAGCCTCCCAGTGTCAGTTGCTGGGCCAGCCTCCCAGATCCTCAGTTGCTGGGCCGCAAGCCTCCCAGATCCTCAGTTTCTGGGCCAGCCTCCCTGATCCTCAGTTGCTGGGCCAGCCTCCCAGATCCTCAGTTTCTGGGCAAGCCTCCCAGATCCTCAGTTTCTGGGCCAGCCTCCCTGATCCTCAGTTTCTGGGCCATGCCTCCCAGATCCTCAGTTTCTGGGCCAGCCTCCCAGATCCTCAGTTGCTGGGCCAGCCTCCCAGATCCTCAGTTTCTGGGCCAGCCTCCCAGATCCTCAGTTGCTGGGCCAGCCTTTCTGATCCTCAGTTTCTGAGCTAGCCTCTAAGATCCTCACAATGTGTAATATTAATTATAGAACCGATTGAATGGCGATTAGTTGGGTTGGTTTTGTTTTTCGGATGACACTACCAATAATTTCAGTCTGATCAGAGGAATTGTTGCATGGATATGGAAACGAGTTTAGTTATTAACAAGTTAATAAGTTATTAATTTCTGATTAAATGATGTCTGAGAGTAAGATAAAGATGTACTTTTCAGACGGCACTTGCGAACTAAATCATTTAAGGAGACTTGAAGGAGTACAAAGCAAGGACAGACTGAAGTGTTTTGTCACTAGAAACATTCCTTTAAACTACCCAAAGAATCGCCTCTAATATACCCTAACAATCGACCCTAAAAAATCCCCTACAAACTACACTAAAAAGGCCCCAATAAACTACCCTAAGGACTACCTAAAAACTACCCTAAGATTCGCTCCTATAAACTACCCTAAGATTCGCTCCTATAAACTACCCTAAGATTCGCTCCTATAAACTACCCTAAAAACGCCCCTATAAACTACCCAAAGAATCGCCTCTAAACTATCCTAATAATCGCCACTAAACTACTCCAAGTATCGCCCCTATAAACTATCCTAAGAAACGCCCCTAAAAAACCCATAAACTACCCTAAAAAGGCCCCCTAAAAACTACGCTAAAAACGCCCTTTAAACTACCTTAAGAAGAACCACCTATAAACTACCCCAAGAATCGCCTCTAAACTACTTTAAGAATCGCCCATAAACTACCCTAAGAAACGCCCCTAAAAACTAATCTAAAAATCGCCCATAAAGTACCCCAAGAATCGCCCATAAAGTACCCCAAGAATCGCCCATAAACTACCCCAAGAATCGCCTCTAAACTATCCTAATAATCGCCTATAAAGTACCCCAAGAATCGCCCCAAAACTACTCTAAGAATCGCCCATAAAGTACCCTAAGAATCGCCTCAAAACTACTCTAAGAATCGCCCATAAAGTACCCTAAGAATCGCCTCTAAACGACTCTAAGAATCGCCCATAAAGTACCCTAAGAATCGCCTCTAAACGACTCTAGAATCGCCCATAAAGTACCCTAAAAATCGCCTCTAAACGACTCTAAGAATCGCCCACAAAGTACCCTAAGAATCGCCTCTAAACGACTCTAAGAATCGCCTCTAAAGGACTCTAAGAATCGCCCATAAAGTACCCTAAGAATCGCCTCTAAACGACTCTAAGAATCGCCCACAAAGTACCCCAAGAATCGCCTCTAAACTACTCTAAGAATAAAGCAGTTTTTTTTACCGAAAAGCAAGATTATTTGGAGAAGCTACCTGCAGTTAGGAGGAGATTTCCGAGAAGCTAAAGTACTTCTATCATGCGACTCAGAGAAAGAATACGGGACGCATGATGTGCTCATTAAGTTTTCAAGCGTCACGGCTCATAAAATAGTCTGACTTATTTATTGTCTATGGCAATAATTTCAACTATTTTGTCTACGCGTGTTAATTGCTTTTGCTGGCGTGGTAAACATGACCTGCTTATTATCGGGCTGAATTAGGGGCGGTTATATAAGTATGATAACAGATATTATCAACGTATTTGCCTTAACGTAGTCACTATTAATAAATGCGATAAAATTAAATTTCTCTGTGAGCCAGGACACTAATAATCTCTTTCCATTTCATTTAATTGTACGCCCACGTTGCCCTTTTTTATTGATTACAGGTCAACGTTAATTTCATAAATGGAGTCTTGCCTACAAGCGGTATACATAGGACTTCGTGTTGGGAGTGTTGTAGGCGAAACTCTTAGGCGACTAAATTTTAGTGTCTTTGAGCTCTCTTAGATGGGCGCTTTGTCTCTAGATGGGCGCCCCTGTCTCTTAGATGGGCGCTTTGTCTCTTAGATGGGCGCCCCTGTCTCTTAGATGGGCGCTTTGTCTCTAGATGGGCGCCCCTGTCTCTTAGATGGGCGCTTTGTCTCTTAGATGGGCGCCCCTGTCTCTTAGATGGGCGCTTTGTCTCTAGATGGGCGCCCCTGTCTCTTAGATAGGCGCTTTGTCTCTAGATGGGCGCCCCTGTCTCTTAGATGGGCGCTTTGTCTCTAGATGGGCGCCCCTGTCTCTTAGATGGGCGCTTTGTCTCTAGATGGGCGCCCCTGTCTCTTAGATAGGCGCTTTGTCTCTAGATGGGCGCCCCTGTCTCTTAGATGGGCGCTTTGTCTCTAGATGGGCGCCCCTGTCTCTTAGATGGGCGCCCCCGTCTCTTAGATGGGCGCCCCAGTCTCTTAGATGGGCGCCCCAGTCTCTTAGATGGGCGCCCCCGTCTCTTAGATGGGCGGCCCTGTCTCTTAGATGGGCGCCCATGTCTCTTAGATCGGCGCACGTCTCTAGATGGGCGCCCTGTCTCTTAGATCGGCGCACGTCTCTAGATGGGCGCCCCTGTCTCTTAGATGGGCGCCCCTGTCTCTTAGATGGGCGCCCCTGTCTCTTAGATGGGCGCCCCTGTCTCTTAGATGGGCGCCCCTGTCTCTTAGATGGGCGCTTTGTCTCTAGATGGGCGCCCCTGTCTCTTAGATGGGCGACCCCGTCTTTTAGATGGGCGCCCCAGTCTCTTAGATGGGCGCCCCCGTCTCTTAGATGGGCGGCCCTGTCTCTTAGATGGGCGCCCCCGTCTCTTAGATGGGCGCCCCAGTCTCTTAGATGGGCGCCCCCGTCTCTTAGATGGGCGGCCCTGTCTCTTAGATGGGCGCCCCCGTCTCTTAGATGGGTGCCCCTGTCTCTTAGATGGGCGCCCCTGTCTCTTAGATGGGCGCCCCTGTCTCTTAGATGGGCGCCCCCGTCTCTTAGATGGGCGGCCCTGTCTCTTAGATGGGCGCCCCTGTCTCTTAGATGGGCGCTTTGTCTCTAGATGGGCGCCCCAGTCTCTTAGATGGGCGCCCCAGTCTCTTAGATGGGCGCCCCCGTCTCTTAGATGGGCGCCCCTGTCTCTTAGATCGGCGCACGTCTCTTAGATCGGCGCACGTCTCTAGATGGGCGCCCCTGTCTCTTAGATGGGCGCCCCCGTCTCTTAGATGGGCGCCCCTGTCTCTTAGATGGGCGCCCCTGTCTCTTAGATGGGCGCTTTGTCTCTAGATGGGCGCCCCTGTCTCTTAGATGGGCGCCCCAGTCTCTTAGATGGGCGCCCCCGTCTCTTAGATGGGCGGCCCTGTCTCTTAGATGGGCGGCCCTGTCTCTTAGATGGGCGCCCCTGTCTCTTAGATGGGCGCTTTGTCTCTAGATGGGCGCCCCTGTCTCTTAGATGGGCGCCCCTGTCTCTTAGATGAGCGACCCTGTCTCTTAGATGGGCGCTTTGTCTCTAGATGGGCGCCCCTGTCTCTTAGATGGGCGCCCCAGTCTCTTAGATGGGCGCCCCCGTCTCTTAGATGGGCGGCCCTGTCTCTTAGATGGGCGGCCCTGTCTCTTAGATGGGCGCCCCTGTCTCTTAGATGGGCGCTTTGTCTCTAGATGGGCGCCCCTGTCTCTTAGATGGGCGACCCCGTCTCTTAGATGGGCGCCCCTGTCTCTTAGATGGGTGTCCCGGTCTCTTAGATGGGCGCCCCTGTCTCTTAGATGAGCGACCCTGTCTCTTAGATGGGCGCCCCCGTCTCTTAGATGGGCGCCCCCGTCTCTTAGATGGGCGCCCCTGTCTCTTAGATGGGCGCTTTGTCTCTAGATGGGCGGCCCTGTCTCTTAGATGGGCGCTTTGTCTCTAGATGGGCGCCCCTGTCTCTTAGATGGGCGCCCCCGTCTCTTAGATGGGCGCCCCTGTCTCTTAGATGAGCGACCCTGTCTCTTAGATGGGCGCCCCAGTCTCTTAGATGGGCGCCCCAGTCTCTTAGATGGGCGCCCCCGTCTCTTAGATGGGCGGCCCTGTCTCTTAGATGGGCGCCCCTGTCTCTTAGATCGGCGCACGTCTCTAGATGGGCGCCCCTGTCTCTTAGATGGGCGCCCCCGTCTCTTAGATGGGCGCCCCTGTCTCTTAGATGGGCGCCCCTGTCTCTTAGATGGGCGCTTTGTCTCTTAGATGGGCGCCCCTGTCTCTTAGATGGGCGCCCCTGTCTCTTAGATGGGCGCTTTGTCTCTAGATGGGCGCCCCTGTCTCTTAGATGGGCGACCCCGTCTTTTAGATGGGCGCCCCAGTCTCTTAGATGGGCGCCCCGTCTCTTAGATGGGCGGCCCTGTCTCTTAGATGGGCGCCCCCGTCTCTTAGATGGGCGCCCCAGTCTCTTAGATGGGCGCCCCCGTCTCTTAGATGGGCGGCCCTGTCTCTTAGATGGGCGCCCCCGTCTCTTAGATGGGTGCCCCTGTCTCTTAGATGGGCGCCCCTGTCTCTTAGATGGGCGCCCCTGTCTCTTAGATGGGCGCCCCTGTCTCTTAGATGGGCGCCCCCGTCTCTTAGATGGGCGGCCCTGTCTCTTAGATGGGCGCCCCTGTCTCTTAGATGGGCGCTTTGTCTCTAGATGGGCGCCCCAGTCTCTTAGATGGGCGCCCCAGTCTCTTAGATGGGCGCCCCCGTCTCTTAGATGGGCGCCCCTGTCTCTTAGATCGGCGCACGTCTCTTAGATCGGCGCACGTCTCTAGATGGGCGCCCCTGTCTCTTAGATGGGCGCCCCCGTCTCTTAGATGGGCGCCCCTGTCTCTTAGATGGGCGCCCCTGTCTCTTAGATGGGCGCTTTGTCTCTAGATGGGCGCCCCTGTCTCTTAGATGGGCGCTTTGTCTCTTAGATGGGCGCCCCTGTCTCTTAGATGGGCGCTTTGTCTCTAGATGGGCGCCCCTGTCTCTTAGATGGGCGCTTTGTCTCTTAGATGGGCGCCCCTGTCTCTTAGATGGGCGCTTTGTCTCTAGATGGGCGCCCCTGTCTCTTAGATAGGCGCTTTGTCTCTAGATGGGCGCCCCTGTCTCTTAGATGGGCGCTTTGTCTCTAGATGGGCGCCCCTGTCTCTTAGATGGGCGCTTTGTCTCTAGATGGGCGCCCCTGTCTCTTAGATAGGCGCTTTGTCTCTTAGATGGGCGCCCCTGTCTCTTAGATGGGCGCTTTGTCTCTAGATGGGCGCCCCTGTCTCTTAGATGGGCGCCCCTGTCTCTTAGATGAGCGACCCTGTCTCTTAGATGGGCGCTTTGTCTCTAGATGGGCGCCCCTGTCTCTTAGATGGGCGCCCCAGTCTCTTAGATGGGCGCCCCCGTCTCTTAGATGGGCGGCCCTGTCTCTTAGATGGGCGGCCCTGTCTCTTAGATGGGCGCCCCTGTCTCTTAGATGGGCGCTTTGTCTCTAGATGGGCGCCCCTGTCTCTTAGATGGGCGCTTTGTCTCTTAGATGGGCGCCCCTGTCTCTTAGATGGGCGCTTTGTCTCTAGATGGGCGCCCCTGTCTCTTAGATAGGCGCTTTGTCTCTAGATGGGCGCCCCTGTCTCTTAGATGGGCGCTTTGTCTCTAGATGGGCGCCCCTGTCTCTTAGATGGGCGCTTTGTCTCTAGATGGGCGCCCCTGTCTCTTAGATAGGCGCTTTGTCTCTAGATGGGCGCCCCTGTCTCTTAGATGGGCGCTTTGTCTCTAGATGGGCGCCCCTGTCTCTTAGATGGGCGCCCCGTCTCTTAGATGGGCGCCCCAGTCTCTTAGATGGGCGCCCCAGTCTCTTAGATGGGCGCCCCCGTCTCTTAGATGGGCGGCCCTGTCTCTTAGATGGGCGCCCATGTCTCTTAGATCGGCGCACGTCTCTAGATGGGCGCCCCTGTCTCTTAGATCGGCGCACGTCTCTAGATGGGCGCCCCTGTCTCTTAGATGGGCGCCCCTGTCTCTTAGATGGGCGCCCCTGTCTCTTAGATGGGCGCCCCTGTCTCTTAGATGGGCGCCCCTGTCTCTTAGATGGGCGCTTTGTCTCTAGATGGGCGCCCCTGTCTCTTAGATGGGCGACCCCGTCTTTTAGATGGGCGCCCCAGTCTCTTAGATGGGCGCCCCGTCTCTTAGATGGGCGGCCCTGTCTCTTAGATGGGCGCCCCGTCTCTTAGATGGGCGCCCCAGTCTCTTAGATGGGCGCCCCCGTCTCTTAGATGGGCGGCCCTGTCTCTTAGATGGGCGCCCCCGTCTCTTAGATGGGTGCCCCTGTCTCTTAGATGGGCGCCCCTGTCTCTTAGATGGGCGCCCCTGTCTCTTAGATGGGCGCCCCCGTCTCTTAGATGGGCGGCCCTGTCTCTTAGATGGGCGCCCCTGTCTCTTAGATGGGCGCTTTGTCTCTAGATGGGCGCCCCAGTCTCTTAGATGGGCGCCCCAGTCTCTTAGATGGGCGCCCCCGTCTCTTAGATGGGCGCCCCTGTCTCTTAGATCGGCGCACGTCTCTTAGATCGGCGCACGTCTCTAGATGGGCGCCCCTGTCTCTTAGATGGGCGCCCCGTCTCTTAGATGGGCGCCCCTGTCTCTTAGATGGGCGCCCCTGTCTCTTAGATGGGCGCTTTGTCTCTAGATGGGCGCCCCTGTCTCTTAGATGGGCGCCCCAGTCTCTTAGATGGGCGCCCCCGTCTCTTAGATGGGCGGCCCTGTCTCTTAGATGGGCGGCCCTGTCTCTTAGATGGGCGCCCCTGTCTCTTAGATGGGCGCTTTGTCTCTAGATGGGCGCCCCTGTCTCTTAGATGGGCGCCCCTGTCTCTTAGATGAGCGACCCTGTCTCTTAGATGGGCGCTTTGTCTCTAGATGGGCGCCCCTGTCTCTTAGATGGGCGCCCCAGTCTCTTAGATGGGCGCCCCCGTCTCTTAGATGGGCGGCCCTGTCTCTTAGATGGGCGGCCCTGTCTCTTAGATGGGCGCCCCTGTCTCTTAGATGGGCGCTTTGTCTCTAGATGGGCGCCCCTGTCTCTTAGATGGGCGACCCCGTCTCTTAGATGGGCGCCCCTGTCTCTTAGATGGGTGTCCCGGTCTCTTAGATGGGCGCCCCTGTCTCTTAGATGAGCGACCCTGTCTCTTAGATGGGCGCCCCCGTCTCTTAGATGGGCGCCCCCGTCTCTTAGATGGGCGCCCCTGTCTCTTAGATGGGCGCTTTGTCTCTAGATGGGCGGCCCTGTCTCTTAGATGGGCGCTTTGTCTCTAGATGGGCGCCCCTGTCTCTTAGATGGGCGCCCCCGTCTCTTAGATGGGCGCCCCTGTCTCTTAGATGAGCGACCCTGTCTCTTAGATGGGCGCCCCAGTCTCTTAGATGGGCGCCCCAGTCTCTTAGATGGGCGCCCCCGTCTCTTAGATGGGCGGCCCTGTCTCTTAGATGGGCGCCCCTGTCTCTTAGATCGGCGCACGTCTCTAGATGGGCGCCCCTGTCTCTTAGATGGGCGCCCCCGTCTCTTAGATGGGCGCCCCTGTCTCTTAGATGGGCGCCCCTGTCTCTTAGATGGGCGCTTTGTCTCTTAGATGGGCGCCCCTGTCTCTTAGATGGGCGCCCCTGTCTCTTAGATGGGCGCTTTGTCTCTAGATGGGCGCCCCTGTCTCTTAGATGGGCGACCCCGTCTTTTAGATGGGCGCCCCAGTCTCTTAGATGGGCGCCCCCGTCTCTTAGATGGGCGGCCCTGTCTCTTAGATGGGCGCCCCCGTCTCTTAGATGGGCGCCCCAGTCTCTTAGATGGGCGCCCCCGTCTCTTAGATGGGCGGCCCTGTCTCTTAGATGGGCGCCCCCGTCTCTTAGATGGGTGCCCCTGTCTCTTAGATGGGCGCCCCTGTCTCTTAGATGGGCGCCCCTGTCTCTTAGATGGGCGCCCCTGTCTCTTAGATGGGCGCCCCCGTCTCTTAGATGGGCGGCCCTGTCTCTTAGATGGGCGCCCCTGTCTCTTAGATGGGCGCTTTGTCTCGAGATGGGCGCCCCAGTCTCTTAGATGGGCGCCCCAGTCTCTTAGATGGGCGCCCCCGTCTCTTAGATGGGCGCCCCTGTCTCTTAGATCGGCGCACGTCTCTTAGATCGGCGCACGTCTCTAGATGGGCGCCCCTGTCTCTTAGATGGGCGCCCCCGTCTCTTAGATGGGCGCCCCTGTCTCTTAGATGGGCGCCCCTGTCTCTTAGATGGGCGCTTTGTCTCTAGATGGGCGCCCCTGTCTCTTAGATGGGCGCCCCAGTCTCTTAGATGGGCGCCCCCGTCTCTTAGATGGGCGGCCCTGTCTCTTAGATGGGCGGCCCTGTCTCTTAGATGGGCGCCCCTGTCTCTTAGATGGGCGCTTTGTCTCTAGATGGGCGCCCCTGTCTCTTAGATGGGCGCCCCTGTCTCTTAGATGAGCGACCCTGTCTCTTAGATGGGCGCTTTGTCTCTAGATGGGCGCCCCTGTCTCTTAGATGGGCGCCCCAGTCTCTTAGATGGGCGCCCCCGTCTCTTAGATGGGCGGCCCTGTCTCTTAGATGGGCGGCCCTGTCTCTTAGATGGGCGCCCCTGTCTCTTAGATGGGCGCTTTGTCTCTAGATGGGCGCCCCTGTCTCTTAGATGGGCGACCCCGTCTCTTAGATGGGCGCCCCTGTCTCTTAGATGGGTGTCCCGGTCTCTTAGATGGGCGCCCCTGTCTCTTAGATGAGCGACCCTGTCTCTTAGATGGGCGCCCCCGTCTCTTAGATGGGCGCCCCTGTCTCTTAGATGGGCGCTTTGTCTCTAGATGGGCGGCCCTGTCTCTTAGATGGGCGCTTTGTCTCTAGATGGGCGCCCCTGTCTCTTAGATGGCCGCCCCTGTCTCTTAGATGAGCGACCCTGTCTCTTAGATGGGCGCCCCAGTCTCTTAGATGGGCGCCCCTGTCTCTTAGATGGGCGCCCCAGTCTCTTAGATGGGCGCTTTGTCTCTAGATGGGCGCCGCAGTCTCTTAGATGGGCGCCCCTGTCTCTTAGATGGGCGCCCCTGTCTCTTAGATGGGCGCTTTGTCTCTAGATGGGCGCCCCTGTCTCTTAGATGGGCGCTTTGTCTCTAGATGGGCGCCCCTGTCTCTTAGATAGGCGCTTTGTCTCTAGATGGGCGCCCCTGTCTCTTAGATGGGCGCTTTGTCTCTAGATGGGCGACCCTGTCTCTTAGATGGGCGCCCCCGTCTCTTAGATGGGCGCCCCAGTCTCTTAGATGGGCGCCCCAGTCTCTTAGATGGGCGCCCCCGTCTCTTAGATGGGCGGCCCTGTCTCTTAGATGGGCGCCCATGTCTCTTAGATCGGCGCACGTCTCTAGATGGGCGCCCCTGTCTCTTAGATCGGCGCACGTCTCTAGATGGGCGCCCCTGTCTCTTAGATGGGCGCCCCTGTCTCTTAGATGGGCGCCCCTGTCTCTTAGATGGGCGCCCCTGTCTCTTAGATGGGCGCTTTGTCTCTAGATGGGCGCCCCTGTCTCTTAGATGGGCGACCCCGTCTTTTAGATGGGCGCCCCAGTCTCTTAGATGGGCGCCCCGTCTCTTAGATGGGCGGCCCTGTCTCTTAGATGGGCGCCCCGTCTCTTAGATGGGCGCCCCAGTCTCTTAGATGGGCGCCCCCGTCTCTTAGATGGGCGGCCCTGTCTCTTAGATGGGCGCCCCCGTCTCTTAGATGGGTGCCCCTGTCTCTTAGATGGGTGCCCCTGTCTCTTAGATGGGCGCCCCTGTCTCTAGATGGGCGCCCCAGTCTCTTAGATGGGCGCCCCAGTCTCTTAGATGGGCGCCCCCGTCTCTTAGATGGGCGCCCCTGTCTCTTAGATCGGCGCACGTCTCTTAGATCGGCGCACGTCTCTAGATGGGCGCCCCTGTCTCTTAGATGGGCGCCCCCGTCTCTTAGATGGGCGCCCCTGTCTCTTAGATGGGCGCCCCTGTCTCTTAGATGGGCGCTTTGTCTCTAGATGGGCGCCCCTGTCTCTTAGATGGGCGCCCCAGTCTCTTAGATGGGCGCCCCCGTCTCTTAGATGGGCGGCCCTGTCTCTTAGATGGGCGGCCCTGTCTCTTAGATGGGCGCCCCTGTCTCTTAGATGGGCGCTTTGTCTCTAGATGGGCGCCCCTGTCTCTTAGATGGGCGACCCCGTCTCTTAGATGGGCGCCCCTGTCTCTTAGATGGGCGCCCCAGTCTCTTAGATGGGCGCCCCCGTCTCTTAGATGGGCGGCCCTGTCTCTTAGATGGGCGCCCCGTCTCTTAGATGGGTGTCCCGGTCTCTTAGATGGGCGCCCCTGTCTCTTAGATGAGCGACCCTGTCTCTTATATGGGCGCCCCTGTCTCTTAGATGGGCGCCCCAGTCTCTTAGATGGGCGCCCCCGTCTCTTAGATGGGCGGCCCTGTCTCTTAGATGGGCGCCCCCGTCTCTTAGATGGGTGTCCCGGTCTCTTAGATGGGCGCCCCTGTCTCTTAGATGAGCGACCCTGTCTCTTAGATGGGCGCCCCGTCTCTTAGATGGGCGGCCCTGTCTCTTAGATGGGCGCCCCTGTCTCTTAGATGGGCGCTTTGTCTCTAGATGGGCGGCCCTGTCTCTTAGATGGGCGCTTTGTCTCTAGATGGGCGCCCCTGTCTCTTAGATGGGCGCCCCCGTCTCTTAGATGGGCGCCCCTGTCTCTTAGATGAGCGACCCTGTCTCTTAGATGGGCGCCCCTGTCTCTTAGATGGGCGCCCCAGTCTCTTAGATGGGCGCCCCCGTCTCTTAGATGGGCGGCCCTGTCTCTTAGATGGGCGCCCCTGTCTCTTAGATCGGCGCACGTCTCTAGATGGGCGCCCCTGTCTCTTAGATGGGCGCCCCCGTCTCTTAGATGGGCGCCCCTGTCTCTTAGATGGGCGCCCCTGTCTCTTAGATGGGCGCTTTGTCTCTAGATGGGCGCCCCTGTCTCTTAGATGGGCGCCCCTGTCTCTTAGATGGGCGGCCCTGTCTCTTAGATGGGCGCCCCTGTCTCTTAGATGGGCGGCCCTCTTATGCTAGGCTTTGCAGATACTCTGTCTAAGAAGAGGCTAAAATCGAGAGGTTTCCTTTTAAACACAATTCAAAGGAGCCTATGCTCACACTCACCGACTCCGCCAGCTTCTGCATAGCCTCCACTCGCTGGTCTAGCTTCGCCAGTTCCTCCGAACGACGTTGAAACGCGTCGCGAGCTTGGGCCAGCTGGGCAGCCAGCTGGGCATTGGCCTGCCGATATTCGTCCAGCTGTTTCCGTTGCAAGCGAAGCCGATTCAATCGATTGTCGCGATCTTCAACAGCGGCAGCAAGGCCTCCGCCATTCGTTAATCCGTTGCTGTCTTTGCGCAGCCGGTTCAAAGCCAGCTGACGATGCCTTAAATCGTTGAGCTGGGCGTCGATGCGAGCCTGCTGACGGGCGGCGATGTCGCGAAGTTCAGCTAACGATAGCTCGGTGACGGAGCCGCCACCGCTGCTACCGCCGCCGCCATTGACAAGCGTTGATGCCGTACTCATTGAACAGTTCTCCCAAGTAAATGTTGAACACTAGTAAGCTAGCCTGAACAGCTGATAACAAATGCTTAGTGAAGACTACATTGTTGAAAATCCGTAGTTTTTGTCTGAAAATTATGATTGTCTTATTTATTTATTGTCGAATTTCGATGTTTATAGTGCTACATTCGACAGGCGTGGTTTCTAGGTACAAAAAATGAAACTACCACACTGATCTTGCATGTTGTAAAACTATACTTATCAATCAAGACTAACTAGAAGGTTTTTGCTCAATGCTCAGAACAGAATGTTATGATTTTTGTTTACTTAGCTTGAAAAATAGTGGGGCAGGGTAAGTGTCCATGATTTAGCTAGATTACTAACTAGATCCAGATCTTGGACTGCAAGACTTAAATTAGTAATCAAAAATTCTGCGCTCAATATTGGCCATAGTAGTAATAACAAAAAACGCGGTCTTACTGAATACTTGTATCCAATAGGAACAGATAGGAATATAGGGGAGGGGTCACTATCCACTGAGTGATATCAATACTACATAATAAAAAATCCTCTCGCTATTTTATTCGCCGAAAAAATACACTACGGAGTTAGGAAGTTTTCACTTTTTCAGCACAAAAATTGCTATTGCTTTTGATAGGAGGCAGATCCAGTGTTCATCTTTTGATATGTTGTGCCTTTTTTATTGCTCTATCGATATTCATAAAGCTTTTCGTTCAAAGACTTAGGATTCTATGTTAATTTTTTATTCTACGTACATTTGCACGTGTCTTGTGCCTAAAAACCATTAAAATGGCACTATTTAAGAGTCTATTTAATCCTTCTTAGCTGACTGTGTTACAAATAGTTGTAACAGAGATGACAAAATAGATTCATAAAACCAAAGATTGGAACTGTGCCATGCATTTTTATGATTTTTAGGTACAGGAAATGTATGTAGAATAAAAATTAACATAGAATTCTAAGTCTTTGAACGGAAAGCTTTATGAATATCGATAGAGCAATAAGAAAGGCACAGCATATCAAAAGATAAACACTGGATCTGCCTCCTATCTCTGTAGTGTATTTTTTCGGGAAAAGCCGGCCTTAAAAAATTTTTCTAAGAAACGAGGTTTCCCGTCCTTCTACTTAAGTCGTCCTTGGTGTGTGCCTGCTCAGGGGAGTCGGCGGAATGGGCAGCAACGAGAGTTAACTAAAAACCATACATAGTATCACTTTAATCAAAGTACAAAGTAACTACACTTTAGAAATTATGACCTATGAAAAGTATTTAGAACAACGATTACTTACAATCATAGAGCGAAGCAATTCAAAGCAGGGTAGAGAAAAAATATCCAATTACAAGTTTCAATTCCTATGAACCAGAAAATGCTGCCATCGACTCTTAAGCTTGTGATATTAGTACAGGTAAATTTCTCAATCTCTTTCCCAGCCCTAACTCCGGCTACCAACCCCAAGCCTAACGCACGATATGCGGACTGCCTGCATGACCATTTTGGAATAACAGAAAGAAAATGTACTTGTATCATTGCTCTCTGTCTACAGCCAATAGGCAGAGGGCTGCCATAATAGGCATTACCCGCTACACTCCAGTGTCAGACTAGATAGCAAAATTAGACCTGAGATATTGTTCCTTAGTATGCATCTCTTCAATTCTTGTGCAGTTCTATTGTAGTGCACAGCTAGCTTGCCTATGACAATTCCTTAGCATGAATAGCTACTCAGCTATGCAGACACATGTAGACAGGGGGACAAAGTTAGAATACATGAATTAAAGTAGGCAGAATGTAAAAACAAGTAGCGTTCACAGATGGATATTGCTAAATCTGGATCGGAACAGGAGAGACTCATGATGATCGGGATGAGAACAGGTGGTAATCATGATGATGGGATGAGATCAGGTGAGAATCATGATCGGGATGAGAACAGGTGGTAATCATGATGATGTGAATGAAAACAGGTGAGAATAATGATGATTGGGATGAGAGCATGTGAGAATCACGATGATTGGGATAAGATCAGGTGAGAATCATGATGATTGGGATGACAGCAGGTGAGAATCATGATGATTGGGATGAGAGCAGGTGAGAATCATGATAAGAGTATGTAAGAATCAGGATGAGAACAGGTGAGAATAATGATGATTGGGATGAGAGCATGTGAGAATCATGATGATTGGGATGAGATCAGGTGAGAATCATGATGATTGGGATAAGAGCAGGTGAGAATCATGGTGATTGGGATAAGAGCAGGAGAGAATCATGATGATAGGGATAAGAGCAGGTGAGAATCATGATAAGAGTATGTAAGAATCAGGATGAGAACAGGTGAGAATCATGATGATCGGGATGACAGCAGGTGAGAATCATGATGATCGGGATGACAGCAGGTGAGAATCATGATGATCGGGATGACAGCAGGTGAGAATCATGATGATCGGGATGACAGCAGGTGAGAATCATGATGATCAGGATGACAGCAGGTGAGAATCATGATGATCGGGATGAGAGCAGGTGAGAATCATGATGATTGGGATGAGAGCAGGTGAGAATCATGATGATTGGGATGAGATCAGGTGAGAATCATGATGATTGGGATGAGAGCATGTGAGAATCACGATGATTGGGATAAGATCAGGTGAGAATCATGATGATTGGGATGACAGCAGGTGAGAATCATGATGATTGGGATGAGAGCAGGTGAGAATCATGATGATTGGGATGAGATCAGGTGAGAATCATGATGATTGGGATGAGAGCATGTGAGAATCACGATGATTGGGATAAGATCAGGTGAGAATCATGATGATTGGGATGACAGCAGGTGAGAATCATGATGATTGGGATGAGAGCATGTGAGAATCATGATGATTGGGATGAGATCAGGTGAGAATCATGATGATTGGGATAAGAGCAGGTGAGAATCATGGTGATTGGGATAAGAGCAGGAGAGAATCATGATGATAGGGATAAGAGCAGGTGAGAATCATGATAAGAGTATGTAAGAATCAGGATGAGAACAGGTGAGAATCATGATGATCGGGATGACAGCAGGTGAGAATCATGATGATCGGGATGACAGCAGGTGAGAATCATGATGATCGGGATGACAGCAGGTGAGAATCATGATGATCGGGATGACAGCAGGTGAGAATCATGATGATTGGGATGAGAGCAGGTGAGAATCATGATGATTGGGATGAGAGCAGGTGAGAATCATGATGATTGGGATGAGAACATGTGAGAATCATGATGGTTGGGATGAGAACAGGAGAGAATCATGAGAATCAGGATGAAAACACACAGAATCATGAGAATCGGGATGAGAGCAGGTGAGAATCATGATGATTGGGATGAGAGCAGGTGAGAATCATGATGATTGGGATGAGAGCATGTGACAATCATGATGATTGGGATGAGAACAGGAGAGAATCATGAGAATCAGGATGACAACACACAGAATCATGAGAATCGGGATGAGAGCAGGTGAGAATCATAATGATTGGGATGAGAGCATGTGAGAATCATGATGATTGGGATGAGAACAAAAGAGAATCATGAGAATCAGGATGACAAGACACAGAATCATGAGAATCAGGATGACAACACACAGAATCATGAGAATCAGGATGAGAACAGGTGAGAATCATGAGAATCAGGATGACAACACACAGAATCATGAGAATCAGGATGACAACACACATAATCATGAGAATCAGGACGACAACACACAGAATCATGAGAATCGGGATGACGTGACACAGAATCATGAAAATCAGGATGACAACAAACAGAATCATGAGAATCAGGATGACAACACACAGAATCATGAGAATCAGGATGACAACACACAGAATCATGAGAATCAGGACGACAACACACAGAATCATGAGAATCAGGATGACAACACACAGAATCATGAGAATCGGGATGAGAGCAGGTGAGAATCATGATGATTGGGATAAGAGCAGGTGAGAATCATGGTGATTGGGATAAGAGCAGGTGAGAATCATGATGATAGGGATAAGAGCAGGTGAGAATCATGATAAGAGTATGTAAGAATCAGGATGAGAACAGGTGAGAATCATGATGATCAGGATGACAGCAGGTGAGAATCATGATGATCGGGATGACAGCAGGTGAGAATCATGATGATCGGGATGACAGCAGGTGAGAATCATGATGATTGGGATGAGAGCAGGTGAGAATCATGATGATCGGGATGAGAGCAGGTGAGAATCATGATGATTGGGATGAGAGCAGGTGAGAATCATGATGATTGGGATGAGAACATGTGAGAATCATGATGGTTGGGATGAGAACAGGAGAGAATCATGAGAATCAGGATGAAAACACACAGAATCATGAGAATCGGGATGAGAGCAGGTGAGAATCATGATGATTGGGATGAGAACAGGAGAGAATCATGAGAATCGGGATGAGAGCAGGTGAGAATCATAATGATTGGGATGAGAGCATGTGAGAATCATGATGATTGGGATGAGAACAAAAGAGAATCATAAGAATCGGGATGACGTGACACAGAATCATGAAAATCAGGATGAAAACAAACAGAATCATGAGAATCAGGATGACAACACACAGAATCATAAGAATCAGAATGACAACACACAGAATCATGAAATCAGGATGACAACACACAGAATCATGAGAATCAGGATGACAACACACAGAATCATGAGAATCAGGATGACAACACACAGAATCATGAGAATCGGGATGAGAGCAGGTGAGAATCATGATGATTGGGATAAGAGCAGGTGAGAATCATGGTGATTGGGATAAGAGCAGGTGAGAATCATGATGATAGGGATAAGAGCAGGTGAGAATCATGATAAGAGTATGTAAGAATCAGGATGAGAACAGGTGAGAATCATGATGATCGGGATGACAGCAGGTGAGAATCATGATGATCGGGATGACAGCAGGTGAGAATCATGATGATCGGGATGACAGCAGGTGAGAATCATGATGATCGGGATGACAGCAGGTGAGAATCATGATGATTGGGATGAGAGCAGGTGAGAATCATGATGATCGGGATGAGAGCAGGTGAGAATCATGATGATTGGGATGAGAGCAGGTGAGAATCATGATGATTGGGATGAGAACATGTGAGAATCATGATGGTTGGGATGAGAACAGGAGAGAATCATGAGAATCAGGATGAAAACACACAGAATCATGAGAATCGGGATGAGAGCAGGTGAGAATCATGATGATTGGGATGAGAGCAGGTGAGAATCATGATGATTGGGATGAGAGCATGTGACAATCATGATGATTGGGATGAGAACAGGAGAGAATCATGAGAATCAGGATGACAACACACAGAATCATGAGAATCGGGATGAGAGCAGGTGAGAATCATAATGATTGGGATGAGAGCATGTGAGAATCATGATGATTGGGATGAGAACAAAAGAGAATCATGAGAATCAGGATGACAAGACACAGAATCATGAGAATCAGGATGACAACACACAGAATCATGAGAATCAGGATGAGAACAGGTGAGGATCATGAGAATCAGGATGACATGACAACACACAGAATCATGAGAATCAGGATGACAACACACATAATCATGAGAATCAGGACGACAACACACAGAATCATGAGAATCGGGATGACGTGACACAGAATCATGAAAATCAGGATGACAACAAACAGAATCATGAGAATCAGGATGAAAACACACAGAATCATGAGAATCAGGATGACAACACACAGAATCATGAAATCAGGATGACAACACACAGAACCATGAGAATCAGGACGACAACACACAGAATCATGAGAATCAGGATGACAACACACAGAATCAGGAGAATCGGGATGAGAGCAGGTGAGAATCATGATGATTGGAATAAGAGCAGGTGAGAATCATGGTGATTGGGATAAGAGCAGGTGAGAATCATGATAAGAGTATGTAAGAATCAGGATGAAAACAGGTGAGAATCATGATGATCAGGATGACAGCAGGTGAGAATCATGATGATCGGGATGACAGTAGGTGAGAATCATGATGATCGGGATGACAGCAGGTGAGAATCATGATGATTGGGATGAGAGCAGGTGAGAATCATGATGATCGGGATGAGAGCAGGTGAGAATCATGATGATTGGGATGAGAGCAGGTGAGAATCATGATGATTGGGATGAGAACATGTGAGAATCATGATGACTGGGATGAGAACAGGAGAGAATCATGAGAATCAGGATGAAAACACACAGAATCATGAGAATCAGGATGACAACACACAGAATCATGAAATCAGGATGACAATACACAGAATCAGGAGAATCAGGATGACAACACACAGAATCATGAGAATCAGGACGACAACACACAGAATCATGAGAATCGGGATGACGTGACACAGAATCATGAAAATCAGGATGACAACAAACAGAATCATGAAATCAGGATGACAACACACAGAATCATGAGAATCAGGATGACAACACACAGAATCATGAAATCAGGATGACAACACACAGAACCATGAGAATCAGGACGAAAACACACAGAATCATGAGAATCAGGATGACAACACACAGAATCATGAGAATCGGGATGAGAGCAGGTGAGAATCATGATGATTGGGATAAGAGCAGGTGAGAATCATGGTGATTGGGATAAGAGCAGGTGAGAATCATGATAAGAGTATGTAAGAATCAGGATGAAAACAGGTGAGAATCATGATGATCGGGATGACAGCAGGTGAGAATCATGATGACTGGGATGAGAACAGGAGAGAATCATGAGAATCAGGATGACAACACACAGAATCATGAGAATCAGGATGACAACACACATAATCATGAGAATCAGGACGACAACACACAGAATCATGAGAATCAGGATGACGTGACACAGAATCATGAAAATCAGGATGACAACAAACAGAATCATGAGAATCAGGATGACAACACACAGAATCATGAGAATCAGGATGACAACACACAGAATCATGAAATCAGGATGACAACACACAGAATCATGAGAATCGGGATGACAACAGGTGAGAATCAGGATGACAACACACAGAATCATGAGAATCAGGATGACAACAGGTGAGAATCAGGATGACAACACACAGAATCATGAGAATCAGGATGACAACAGGTGAGAATCATGATAATCAGGATGACAACAGGTGAGAATCATGAGAATCAGGATGACAACAGGTGAGAATCATGAGAATCAGGATGACAACAGGTGAGAATCGGGATGACAACAGGTGAGAATCATGAGAATCAGGATGACAACAGGTGAGAATCAGGATGACAACAGGTGAGAATCAGGATGACAACAGGTGAGAATCGGGATGACAATAGGTGAGAATCATGATGATCGGGATGACAGCAGGTGAGAATCATGATGATCGGGATGACAGCAGGTGAGAATCATGATGATTGGGATGAGAGCAGGTGAGAATCATGATGATCGGGATGAGAGCAGGTGAGAATCATGATGATTGGGATGAGAGCAGGTGAGAATCATGATGATTGGGATGAGAACATGTGAGAATCATGATGGTTGGGATGAGAACAGGAGAGAATCATGAGAATCAGGATGAAAACACACAGAATCATGAGAATCGGGATGAGAGCAGGTGAGAATCATGATGATTGGGATGAGAGCAGGTGAGAATCATGATGATTGGGATGAGAGCATGTGACAATCATGATGATTGGGATGAGAACAGGAGAGAATCATGAGAATCAGGATGACAACACACAGAATCATGAGAATCGGGATGAGAGCAGGTGAGAATCATAATGATTGGGATGAGAGCATGTGAGAATCATGATGATTGGGATGAGAACAAAAGAGAATCATGAGAATCAGGATGACAAGACACAGAATCATGAGAATCAGGATGACAACACACAGAATCATGAGAATCAGGATGAGAACAGGTGAGAATCATGAGAATCAGGATGACAACACACAGAATCATGAGAATCAGGATGACAACACACATAATCATGAGAATCAGGACGACAACACACAGAATCATGAGAATCGGGATGACGTGACACAGAATCATGAAAATCAGGATGACAACAAACAGAATCATGAGAATCAGGATGACAACACACAGAATCATGAGAATCAGGATGACAACACACAGAATCATGAAATCAGGATGACAACACACAGAACCATGAGAATCAGGACGACAACACACAGAATCATGAGAATCAGGATGACAACACACAGAATCAGGAGAATCGGGATGAGAGCAGGTGAGAATCATGATGATTGGAATAAGAGCAGGTGAGAATCATGGTGATTGGGATAAGAGCAGGTGAGAATCATGATAAGAGTATGTAAGAATCAGGATGAAAACAGGTGAGAATCATGATGATCAGGATGACAGCAGGTGAGAATCATGATGATCGGGATGACAGTAGGTGAGAATCATGATGATCGGGATGACAGCAGGTGAGAATCATGATGATTGGGATGAGAGCAGGTGAGAATCATGATGATCGGGATGAGAGCAGGTGAGAATCATGATGATTGGGATGAGAGCAGGTGAGAATCATGATGATTGGGATGAGAACATGTGAGAATCATGATGACTGGGATGAGAACAGGAGAGAATCATGAGAATCAGGATGACAACACACAGAATCATGAGAATCAGGATGACAACACACATAATCATGAGAATCAGGACGACAACACACAGAATCATGAGAATCGGGATGACGTGACACAGAATCATGAAAATCAGGATGACAACAAACAGAATCATGAGAATCAGGATGACAACACACAGAATCATGAGAATCAGGATGACAACACACAGAATCATGAGAATCAGGACGACAACACACAGAATCATGAGAATCAGGATGACAACACACAGAATCATGAGAATCGGGATGAGAGCAGGTGAGAATCATGATGATTGGGATAAGAGCAGGTGAGAATCATGGTGATTGGGATAAGAGCAGGTGAGAATCATGATGATAGGGATAAGAGCAGGTGAGAATCATGATAAGAGTATGTAAGAATCAGGATGAGAACAGGTGAGAATCATGATGATCAGGATGACAGCAGGTGAGAATCATGATGATCGGGATGACAGCAGGTGAGAATCATGATGATCGGGATGACAGCAGGTGAGAATCATGATGATTGGGATGAGAGCAGGTGAGAATCATGATGATCGGGATGAGAGCAGGTGAGAATCATGATGATTGGGATGAGAGCAGGTGAGAATCATGATGATTGGGATGAGAACATGTGAGAATCATGATGGTTGGGATGAGAACAGGAGAGAATCATGAGAATCAGGATGAAAACACACAGAATCATGAGAATCGGGATGAGAGCAGGTGAGAATCATGATGATTGGGATGAGAACAGGAGAGAATCATGAGAATCGGGATGAGAGCAGGTGAGAATCATAATGATTGGGATGAGAGCATGTGAGAATCATGATGATTGGGATGAGAACAAAAGAGAATCATGAGAATCGGGATGACGTGACACAGAATCATGAAAATCAGGATGAAAACAAACAGAATCATGAGAATCAGGATGACAACACACAGAATCATAAGAATCAGAATGACAACACACAGAATCATGAAATCAGGATGACAACACACAGAATCATGAGAATCAGGATGACAACACACAGAATCATGAGAATCAGGATGACAACACACAGAATCATGAGAATCGGGATGAGAGCAGGTGAGAATCATGATGATTGGGATAAGAGCAGGTGAGAATCATGGTGATTGGGATAAGAGCAGGTGAGAATCATGATGATAGGGATAAGAGCAGGTGAGAATCATGATAAGAGTATGTAAGAATCAGGATGAGAACAGGTGAGAATCATGATGATCGGGATGACAGCAGGTGAGAATCATGATGATCGGGATGACAGCAGGTGAGAATCATGATGATCGGGATGACAGCAGGTGAGAATCATGATGATCGGGATGACAGCAGGTGAGAATCATGATGATTGGGATGAGAGCAGGTGAGAATCATGATGATCGGGATGAGAGCAGGTGAGAATCATGATGATTGGGATGAGAGCAGGTGAGAATCATGATGATTGGGATGAGAACATGTGAGAATCATGATGGTTGGGATGAGAACAGGAGAGAATCATGAGAATCAGGATGAAAACACACAGAATCATGAGAATCGGGATGAGAGCAGGTGAGAATCATGATGATTGGGATGAGAGCAGGTGAGAATCATGATGATTGGGATGAGAGCATGTGACAATCATGATGATTGGGATGAGAACAGGAGAGAATCATGAGAATCAGGATGACAACACACAGAATCATGAGAATCGGGATGAGAGCAGGTGAGAATCATAATGATTGGGATGAGAGCATGTGAGAATCATGATGATTGGGATGAGAACAAAAGAGAATCATGAGAATCAGGATGACAAGACACAGAATCATGAGAATCAGGATGACAACACACAGAATCATGAGAATCAGGATGAGAACAGGTGAGGATCATGAGAATCAGGATGACATGACAACACACAGAATCATGAGAATCAGGATGACAACACACATAATCATGAGAATCAGGACGACAACACACAGAATCATGAGAATCAGGATGAAAACACACAGAATCATGAGAATCAGGATGACAACACACAGAATCATGAAATCAGGATGACAACACACAGAACCATGAGAATCAGGACGACAACACACAGAATCATGAGAATCAGGATGACAACACACAGAATCAGGAGAATCGGGATGAGAGCAGGTGAGAATCATGATGATTGGAATAAGAGCAGGTGAGAATCATGGTGATTGGGATAAGAGCAGGTGAGAATCATGATAAGAGTATGTAAGAATCAGGATGAAAACAGGTGAGAATCATGATGATCAGGATGACAGCAGGTGAGAATCATGATGATCGGGATGACAGTAGGTGAGAATCATGATGATCGGGATGACAGCAGGTGAGAATCATGATGATTGGGATGAGAGCAGGTGAGAATCATGATGATCGGGATGAGAGCAGGTGAGAATCATGATGATTGGGATGAGAGCAGGTGAGAATCATGATGATTGGGATGAGAACATGTGAGAATCATGATGACTGGGATGAGAACAGGAGAGAATCATGAGAATCAGGATGAAAACACACAGAATCATGAGAATCAGGATGACAACACACAGAATCATGAAATCAGGATGACAATACACAGAATCAGGAGAATCAGGATGACAACACACAGAATCATGAGAATCAGGACGACAACACACAGAATCATGAGAATCGGGATGACGTGACACAGAATCATGAAAATCAGGATGACAACAAACAGAATCATGAAATCAGGATGACAACACACAGAATCATGAGAATCAGGATGACAACACACAGAATCATGAAATCAGGATGACAACACACAGAACCATGAGAATCAGGACGAAAACACACAGAATCATGAGAATCAGGATGACAACACACAGAATCATGAGAATCGGGATGAGAGCAGGTGAGAATCATGATGATTGGGATAAGAGCAGGTGAGAATCATGGTGATTGGGATAAGAGCAGGTGAGAATCATGATAAGAGTATGTAAGAATCAGGATGAAAACAGGTGAGAATCATGATGATCGGGATGACAGCAGGTGAGAATCATGATGACTGGGATGAGAACAGGAGAGAATCATGAGAATCAGGATGACAACACACAGAATCATGAGAATCAGGATGACAACACACATAATCATGAGAATCAGGACGACAACACACAGAATCATGAGAATCGGGATGACGTGACACAGAATCATGAAAATCAGGATGACAACAAACAGAATCATGAGAATCAGGATGACAACACACAGAATCATGAGAATCAGGATGACAACACACAGAATCATGAAATCAGGATGACAACACACAGAACCATGAGAATCAGGACGACAACACACAGAATCATGAGAATCAGGATGACAACACACAGAATCAGGAGAATCGGGATGAGAGCAGGTGAGAATCATGATGATTGGAATAAGAGCAGGTGAGAATCATGGTGATTGGGATAAGAGCAGGTGAGAATCATGATAAGAGTATGTAAGAATCAGGATGAAAACAGGTGAGAATCATGATGATCAGGATGACAGCAGGTGAGAATCATGATGATCGGGATGACAGTAGGTGAGAATCATGATGATCGGGATGACAGCAGGTGAGAATCATGATGATTGGGATGAGAGCAGGTGAGAATCATGATGATCGGGATGAGAGCAGGTGAGAATCATGATGATTGGGATGAGAGCAGGTGAGAATCATGATGATTGGGATGAGAACATGTGAGAATCATGATGACTGGGATGAGAACAGGAGAGAATCATGAGAATCAGGATGAAAACACACAGAATCATGAGAATCAGGATGACAACACACAGAATCATGAAATCAGGATGACAATACACAGAATCAGGAGAATCAGGATGACAACACAGAGAATCATGAGAATCAGGACGACAACACACAGAATCATGAGAATCGGGATGACGTGACACAGAATCATGAAAATCAGGATGACAACAAACAGAATCATGAAATCAGGATGACAACACACAGAATCATGAGAATCAGGATGACAACACACAGAATCATGAAATCAGGATGACAACACACAGAACCATGAGAATCAGGACGAAAACACACAGAATCATGAGAATCAGGATGACAACACACAGAATCATGAGAATCGGGATGAGAGCAGGTGAGAATCATGATGATTGGGATAAGAGCAGGTGAGAATCATGGTGATTGGGATAAGAGCAGGTGAGAATCATGATAAGAGTATGTAAGAATCAGGATGAAAACAGGTGAGAATCATGATGATCGGGATGACAGCAGGTGAGAATCATGATGATCGGGATGACAGCAGGTGAGAATCATGATGATCGGGATGACAGCAGGTGAGAATCATGATGACTGGGATGAGAACAGGAGAGAATCATGAGAATCAGGATGACAACACACAGAATCATGAGAATCAGGATGACAACACACATAATCATGAGAATCAGGACGACAACACACAGAATCATGAGAATCGGGATGACGTGACACAGAATCATGAAAATCAGGATGACAACAAACAGAATCATGAGAATCAGGATGACAACACACAGAATCATGAGAATCAGGATGACAACACACAGAATCATGAAATCAGGATGACAACACACAGAATCATGAGAATCGGGATGACAACAGGTGAGAATCAGGATGACAACACACAGAATCATGAGAATCAGGATGACAACAGGTGAGAATCAGGATGACAACACACATAATCATGAGAATCGGGATGACAACAGGTGAGAATCAGGATGACAACACACAGAATCATGAGAATCAGGATGACAACAGGTGAGAATCATGATAATCAGGATGACAACAGGTGAGAATCATGAGAATCAGGATGACAACAGGTGAGAATCGGGATGACAACAGGTGAGAATCATGAGAATCAGGATGACAACAGGTGAGAATCGGGATGACAACAGATGAGAATCATGAGAATCAGGATGACAACAGGTGAGAATCAGGATGACAACAGGTGAGAATCAGGATGACAACAGGTGAGAATCGGGATGACAATAGGTGAGAATCATGAGAATCAGGATGACAACAGGTGAGAATCATGAGAATCAGGATGACAACAGGTGAGAATCGGGATGACAACAGGTGAGAATCATGAGAATCAGGATGACAACAGGTGAGAATCGGGATGACAACAGGTGAGAATCATGAGAATCAGGATGACAACAGGTGAGAATCGGGATGACAACAGGTGAGAATCATGAGAATCAGGATGACAACAGGTGAGAATCAGGATGACAACAGGTGAGAATCAGGATGACAACACACATAATCATGAGAATCGGGATGACAACAGGTGAGAATCAGGATGACAACACACAGAATCATGAGAATCAGGATGACAACAGGTGAGAATCATGATAATCAGGATGACAACAGGTGAGAATCATGAGAATCAGGATGACAACAGGTGAGAATCGGGATGACAACAGGTGAGAATCATGAGAATCAGGATGACAACAGGTGAGAATCGGGATGACAACAGGTGAGAATCGGGATGACAACAGATGAGAATCATGAGAATCAGGATGACAACAGGTGAGAATCAGGATGACAACAGGTGAGAATCAGGATGACAACAGGTGAGAATCGGGATGACAATAGGTGAGAATCATGAGAATCAGGATGACAACAGGTGAGAATCATGAGAATCAGGATGACAACAGGTGAGAATCGGGATGACAACAGGTGAGAATCATGAGAATCAGGATGACAACAGGTGCTAATCGGGATGACAACAGGTGAGAATCATGAGAATCAGGATGACAACAGGTGAGAATCGGGATGACAACAGGTGAGAATCATGAGAATCAGGATGACAACAGGTGAGAATCGGGATGACAACAGGTGAGAATCATGAGAATCAGGATGACAACAGGTGAGAATCGGGATGACAACAGGTGAGAATCATGAGAATCAGGATGACAACAGGTGAGAATTGAGTGAGTCCACAAACAAGCTGCTAATACCTACGATTTAAAGGAAGTAAATAAACAAAAAGACGAAGCCTTTCTGAAACAATGAGAAGAAAAATAATGTATAACATTAACTTTTACTTGCATTAATTTGTTTAACATCGATATGCGATTTCAAAAATAAGATATATTCATGGGGAGTGTAGGAGCGAACAGTGAAAATGGTGTTAACAGTAGTATGCATAGTACAGAACAAAATATCAATATTAAAACTGATTGCATTAAACTGTTTAATATATCAACAACACCTTGTTAGCATTAGTATAGCAGACATAGAAATGACAATATATCTAAATAGAAAATAGCTAATACCTGAGGTAAACACATTTAATTGTAATTATTATTAGCTATGGTATATATATAGCTATATCTAGAAACAAGAAAAAAATTGTATTGCTAATGAAAAGTTTCCGCATTATTTAAAGAAAAAATATAGCAAAAAAACTTTTATAGAGTCTTGATAAAATAACCGTGGCATTGCGTTTTATTTAAACAAAAAAAGAATCAATTTCAAATTTTCGGTAGAGCTAAAAAAGTGTTCTTACAGTAGGAAATGTAAGCGTCTGATGCTGCATTGAATTGTGCTAGATTGTGTACTTCTTGTCATACTACTATCTTAGTAGTAATTAAAGCTCGTAAAGCTATAAATGACTACAACAAACAAAACAAAATTACAAAATAAAATTTATATTTTTGAAAAATAGACTAGTCTGAAAAATATGACTCTAAATATTATATATCTATAGGAACTATGACAGTGACAGACTTACCTATACAACAAAAATAATCAATGAACAGCATTCGAAAATAGCAAATCTCAATAAAAACCAGCGCTGATGGAACCAGCCCTAACTTCATTTATCGTTAGGCATGTACACTTCACTGTGCCTTGGGGGTTGGCCCTCAAGCTGGGCGTTAATTGCACGAGCAGAGCCAAGCCGAGATTCCAATTCTGCCCCAAACTAATTTGGAATCGCAGACTGCAGTAGTCTTAAGAGTTCCATATAGCTAGGATACCTGATATTGGTAGCCAATCAGAGCAGGGTCTCGTTATCATCTGAGCTCGGCTGCCTCTGCTGCTGCTCCTGCTGCCCGTTTCCGTTGCTAGGCGGAATCAGAATATGCCGAGTGGATCTGGCACCGCAGGCGCGGCACTCTTTACGTATGCGCGCCTGCGCCAAATCGGCGCCAACCATGCGCGTTTGAATGCCGCGATTTTGGCGCCGTTGATCCTGCTGTTGCTGGCTGGCGACTGGCGGCTCGGCAGTTGAGGCGGCGCCTGCGGCGGTTGAAGATGCCGGTCTAGAACCAGAGATATTTGATACTGAATTTAGCGGACGGTTGCAAGCTACTGAAAGTAGAGCTATGCTTTAAAATGCTGAATTTGCATTTGACTTTTGCTAATTTTATTTTAAAGCGCGAAAAGAAGAGGGGACGGAGAGGGAAAGGAGAGGGGACAGAGAGGGAAAGGAGAGGGGAAGGAGAGGGGAAGGAGAGAGAAAGGAGAGGGGAAGGAGAGGGAAAGAGGGAGAAGGAGAGGGAGGGGGGACGGAGAGGGAAAGGAGAGGGAAAGGAGAGGGGACGGAGAGGGGACGGAGAGGGGACGGAGAAGGGAAGGAGAGGGGAAGGAGAGAGAAAGGAGAGGGGAAGGAGAGGGAAAGAGGGAGAAGGAGAGGGAGGGGGGACGGAGAGGGAAAGGAGAGGGGACGGAGAGGGAAAGGAGAGGGGACGGAGAGGGAAAGGAGAGGGGACGGAGAGGGGACGGAGAGGGGACGGAGAAGGGAAGGAGAGGGGACGGAGAGAGAAAGGAGAGGGGAAGGAGAGGGAAAGAGGGAGAAGGAGAGGGGAAGTATAGAGAAAGATTAGATCAAAACAAATCTTAATTTTATTACAATCCAAAGGAAGCAAGAGCTGTGGAATAAAGTCAGAAGCACATTTTGCCGCAAATAAAAGAAAAACCTTAAGGCCCTTATAGTACTTATACGCTCGTATAAGGTTACGAGTGGCAGTAGACTGCAAAGATTGCAAGAAGACTTATTTTAGTTTCCCTCTAAAGTAACGAAACTACTTTAAACGAAAACACTTGAGTCATGCCCAGCTAACTGCACAATTAGTGCTTGCATGGGCTGAAATACCTGAAAAACAAAAGCTCTGTTTGCAAGCCAAAAATGCGCAGAAAAGCCAAGTTTCAAACGCAAAAAATTACCTGCGAGAAGCAATGTTTTGCTTTTTCTGCAACAATATTTTTGACAAAAAAAGTATGGTATTGTACTTCTAGTTGATCACGATTGCTAAACTTGCCGCAATATTCACCTATGGGACAAAATAAAAAACCTCAGGTTGGATAACAACTACCTAAAGCTACATAACCTCACTACCCATTCACCTGAAGCTCCATAATCTCATTACCTATACACCTGAAGCTCCATAACCTCACTATTCATACACCTGAAGCTCCATAATCACACTACCCATTCACCTGAAGCTACATAATCTCACTACCCATTCACCTGAAGCTACATAATCTCACTACCCATTCACCTGAAGCTACATAATCTCACTACCCATTCACCTGAAGCTACATAATCTCATTACCTATACACCTGAAGCTCCATAACCTCACTATTCATACACCTGAAGCTCCATAATCACACTACCCATTCACCTGAAGCTACATAATCTCACTACCCATTCACCTGAAGCTACATAATCTCACTACCCATTCACCTGAAGCTACATAATCTCACTACCCATTCACCTGAAGCTACATAATCTCATTACCTATACACCTGAAGCTCCATAACCTCACTATTCATACACCTGAAGCTCCATAATCACACTACCCATTCACCTGAAGCTACATAATCTCACTACCCATACACCTGAAGCTCCATAATCTCACTTTCACCTGAAGCTCTATAATCTCACTACCCATTCACCTGAAGCTCCATAATTACACTACCCATTCACCTGAAGCTCATCAATAAAAAGACAACACAAACCAGCGCACTAACCTGGGCCTCTCAGTAGTAGACTGGTACAGAGCATTGCGATAGATGTACTCAATAACAGGATCTGGCAGCAGGTAACGCACACTCTCCCGTCGACGAAGGGCTCGACGAACGAAAGCGGAACTAAGTTCGTTCACTGTCCACTCAGTTACTAGGGCGATGTTTTGCTGCAATACGTTGACAAACATATCAGCTACAATACGAATTTCCCATCTGAATAATTATAATAATTATAATTCTACAAACCTCGTAGGTGTTGAGCAGATCATTTTCAAAGATGATCTGTTGCGGATTACAGCTGGGCTTAGTGATTACAATCAGACCGTAGTCGCGAAGTATTTTTACCAGCTGGAAATAATTTTGCAGAATAATTAATTAAAACATGTTGTTGATGAGGATATCCCTCCCATAGCCCATAGCCCTCCTTACTATTAAAAAGGCCTGAACTATGAAAACCATTTCCAGTTTTTTCTGACACCTAATATTTACTTTATTATATACTCAAGACCTCACGTCGTCATTAGTCCATAGTCCTGGCACGGCGAACGATTTAAGCATATCGGAGCCGCACAGTAGCATAGGGTGTGCCACGGTCAGCGGGTCTTTCAGTCGAAGCCGGCGAAGCAGCCCAGTAAGCCAGCGATAGTCATCTGGGTCTGTTCAAAGCAGAAAAATTGCCACGTGCTGTGAACTTATGGAATCTTCAGTGCCTGCTGCATCTGCCCTGATGCTTCAGTGCCTGCTGCATCTGCCCTGATGCTTCAGTGCCTGCTGCATCTGCCCTGATGCTTCAGTGCCTGCTGCTGCCCCTCCCCTGATGCTTCAGTGCCTGCTGCTGCCCCTCCCCTGATGCTTCAGTGCCTGCTGCTGCCCCTCCCCTGATGCTTCAGTGCCTGCTGCTGCCCCTCCCCTGATGCTTCAGTGCCTGCTGCTGCCCCTCCCCTGATGCTTCAGTGCCTGCTGCTGCCCCTCCCCTGATGCTTCAGTGCCTGCTGCTGCCCCTCCCCTGATGCTTCAGTGCCTGCTGCTGCCCCTCCCCTGATGCTTCAGTGCCTGCTGCTGCCCCTCCCCTGATGCTTCAGTGCCTGCTGCTGCCCCTCCCCTGATGCTTCAGTGCCTGCTGCTGCCCCTCCCCTGATGCTTCAGTGCCTGCTGCTGCCCCTCCCCTGATGCTTCAGTGCCTGCTGCTGCCCCTCCCCTGATGCTTCAGTGCCTGCTGCTGCCCCTCCCCTGATGCTTCAGTGCCTGCTGCTGCCCCTCCCCTGATGCTTCAGTGCCTGCTGCTGCCCCTCCCCTGATGCTTCAGTGCCTGCTGCTGCCCCTCCCCTGTTGCTTCAGTGCCTGCTGCTGCCCCTCCCCTGATGCTTCAGTGCCTGCTGCTGCCCCTCCCCTGATGCTTCAGTGCCTGCTGCTGCCCCTCCCCTGATGCTTCAGTGCCTGCTGCTGCCCCTCCCCTGATGCTTCAGTGCCTGCTGCATCTGTCCTGATGCTTCAGTGCCTGCTGCTGCCCCTCCCCTGATGCTTCAGTGCCTGCTGCATCTGTCCTGATGCTTCAGTGCCTGCTGCTGCCCCTCCCCTGATGCTTCAGTGCCTGCTGCATCTGTCCTGATGCTTCAGTGCCTGCTGCTGCCCCTCCCCTGATGCTTCAGTGCCTGCTGCCCCCCCCCCTGATACTTCAGTGTCTACCCCAGCCAAATCCTTTAGTGACCACCCCAGTCAGATCTTCAGTGACCACCCCAGTCAGATCTTCAGTGACCACCCCAGTCAGATCTTCAGTGACCACTCCAGCCAAATCCTTCAGTGACCACCCCAGCCAAATCCTTTAGTGACCACCCCAGCCAAATCCTTTAGTGACCACCCCAGCCAAATCCTTTAGTGACCACCCCAGCCAAATCCTTTAGTGACCACCCCAGCCAAATCCTTCAGTGACCACCCCAGCCAAATCCTTTAGTGACCACCCCAGCCAAATCCTTCAGTGACCACCCCAGTCAGATCTTCAGTGACCACCCCAGTCAGATCTTCAGTGACCACTCCAGCCAAATCCTTCAGTGACCACCCCAGCCAAATCCTTTAGTGACCACCCCAGCCAAATCCTTTAGTGACCACCCCAGCCAAATCCTTCAGTGACCACCCCAGCCAAATCCTTTAGTGACCACCCCAGCCAAATCCTTTAGTGACCACCCCAGCCAAATCCTTCAGTGACCACCCCAGCCAAATCCTTTAGTGACCACCCCAGCCAAATCCTTCAGTGACCACCCCAGCCAAATCCTTTAGTGACCACTCCAGCCAAATCCTTCAGTGACCACCCCAGCCAAATCCTTCAGTGACCACCCCAGCCAAATCCTTCAGTGACCACCCCAGCCAAATCCTTCAGTGACCACCCCAGCCAAATCCTTCAGCGGCTACCCTAGCCAAATCCTTCAGTGACCACCCCAGCCAAATCCTTCAGTGACCACCCCAGCCAAATCCTTCAGCGGCTACCCCAGCCAAATCCTTCAGCGGCTACCCCAGCCAAATCCTTCAGTGGCTACCCAGCCAAATCCTTCAGCGGCTACCCAAAACTTGGCAGGCAGTTTCATGCCGCTGACGCACCAGTAGCAGCTCCCGCAGCAGCGGCAGTGGCAGCAGAGGCGCCAGCAGTTGCACCAGCTTGAACCTCGGCTCCTTGCTGCACGGGCCTGCAGTCCATAACAGCCTGATAGTGGTCCAGCACTCGCCTAGTCGGCGTCCAATCAGCCAGTCCAGCCTCCCAGCGAGCCAATCGGACCCAGGCGGCCGGGCCCTCCCTGCTAGGCGGCTGCAGTGCCAGACGAATCATCTCCAACCTGTGATTGACAGCGGCTAAGCCTTCGAGCTGAGCAACTTGTGAGTAAGCATCGGACACTGGCGACACCAAACCGCCAAGGACTCGAAATCTGCCAGTTCGAGTCAGTGCATCTCTGGCTAACTCGAACATGCGCAGGTGCATATTAGTGACGGGATTGAATGAGCCGCAAGCTACTAAAAGTACATTGTGTACAGGCAGGTCTCCGCCGCCTGTCATGCCAAGCAATGAAAAGAAGCAACTGAAAGCAGAGAAATCATAATCAGAAATATGAAAGTTGTCAACTGCTGATGAAGCAAAAGTTGTGGCTGTTTGGCCTAATTTGATTTCAATACATTCGTATTACTAATAGTAATAGCAGATATTAGACTCTAGAGTTAAGGTTTTCATAGATATATGAAATATGTGTAAATGCCCATGAATAGTAAAAATCAGTTAGGACTAAGAGGACTCATCACATTATGCACTAAACTTTGGTCATATGATACACTATTCACACCAATCAGTAGTATAAAGCAGTACTAAACCTTCAGATTTGCTTTGTGATAAAAGAAAAATGTATATAATAGCTTTAAATGTTTTGCCTATATGCTATATTTTCTATATACATATTTTCTAGCTATAAAAATGATTTTAGACATTAATATTAGCTTTATAAAAAAATTTATCAAAAAATATACAATAACATTTTTAGATTTCTATAAATTGAGTATATATAACTACTGGAAATGATCATGCCTAAAAAAGGGCCTAAGTGAAGACTAAAAGTATAAGCCAAAAATACAGGCCCATGCATTAGGCACTCAAAAAAGCATAAGAAAAGCAGTTTTCCATGTTCATTAAATATATTTTTATCTTTAATTTCAAAGTTTTTCTAATATTGTCCAATTGATATTTTTCTTTTATACTATTAAAACAAATAGATTTACTTCAAGACTAACAATTATGTTTGAAGTTTTCAGTTGAATTTTAAAAGCCTTAGCCTCAAATATATACAACTTTTTGCCTAGGCAGATAGCAATAGCCTGTTATGTATAGACATTTTTTCAAAAGCATTTTTATCAATAGTTGTTTTGTTAAACAATGGAAATTAAATACCTATAGGATTGAAAATTTAAATTAATTTCTTGGTTAGAAAATTTGTACCTTGCTAAGAGGCCTAAGTCAAAATGTATTAGAAAGGAACTTTATTTATTGTTTATACTAGATATTTCTAAGTAGGCCTAAGAACTTTAGTAAAACCAATGAACAAGCAATCAAAAAAGCAAAAAATTACAAGTGGTATACTTTGAACTAAAAATGATAAAGAAAAACAAGAAATATTTTTTAAATTTATATTCTCTGAGGATAAGAAAAACTTTAAAAATAGTTACATTAAGAATCTAGCAAAATATGCCAAAATGTTATTCTTAAAAGATATATAGGCTACATCAAGGGGTTATGCCTAGGGTTGAAGCCACACTCTGGATAATGTAGTATATACCAAAAAATTTGGGTGTGCATTGGCCTTGCACATCAAAAGTAGGCGTGCAAAATTGGCATGCATTATACACATAAAATAGTATATGTGAACACCTGGCATACACTTTATAGAATTTTAGCAGTCGAGATATCATGATTGACTGAGAAAATTATTATTTTAATAACATTTAGTTGCATGCGAAATAATTTTTAACAGTTCCCATCTGCTGATTTTTCACCTCTTCCTATCCATCAACTGTTCAACCCCCATTTTGTCCTTTCTTTGATTTTTTGTAGTCCCTCTTGTGAATTTTGTTATTCCGCGAGATGTCATAACATATTTGAGCCTGGCCCAGATGTTTTTTTCTGCCCACCAGCCTGTCCAACCCCTGTCTCCACTGTTTGTCCGCGTTTTCTGATGTATTTAGCAGTTGTCCCAAGCCCTGTTTTCCTCATTGCTTTTACCTCCTTCTTGGTTTCTATTCCACTGTTGTTGTTTATTTTCCCTTGCCTTCTACCTGTTTAGTAATTTGCATATTAATTAATTAATCAGTCTTTTTTTAAGCTCTTAACTTACTAGTTCAACTACCTTTAATTCAGCACCCCGATGCCGCCAGCATCTCATACTTGTCAGAAAGTTAATTTTTATTCAGTTTCAGCCTGCTAATATTAAATTGATTAATAGTAAACTGATCTGCAATAATAATAATAGTTAATAACTTCCATATTCATTAATTATTTGTTGACATTAAGCCATAGCCTTTCATAAGTCATTTGCCTGCAGGGCGTAAAATAACCAAGTTTTCTCAGCTCAAAGAAGCCCAGAGACTTAATTTTTCTGTAATATATAAATTACGGTGGTAGCAGCTCTACCCTACAGAAAGTAACAAGCTTAGCAACTTGACACAATGATTTTGGGGTCTAAATCTCTGGTATTACAATGTCTGAATGACTGCACCATTAATGACTGCTTTGCTACAATTACGACTACCCTCCTCCTGGACTTGAGAACCCGGCTATTGGAGTAAAGCAGGAGAAAGAAAATTTTTGTTGTGATTTGTCAGCCATTTTTTTGGATTCATTTGTGCGAACTCAACGAAGGCAGCAATTCAACCATGCAATCTGCACTAGCTAACTGGTGTCAGCAAGTAATTCAAACAACCAATTTCCAAGAAAATTTTCTCTGCCCTACCTCAGAATCACCCAGAAAAGTTTTTGTGAAGTAGAAAAAGATGAAAAAAGTTCATTTTAAGCATAGCCATAAATTTCAAGCTTTTTGGATTTTTTAAGCTCATAACAAAGTAGTGTTTTGTCATAGCCATAGCTATGGCTATGGGATCAGCAGGTAGAGTAAAACAAATTAACTTTTAGTAAACTGTATTATCAACCTAGAAACTTATAAAATATACCTAAAAAAGTACAATAAAACACTAGCAAACTCTAATTTTTATTAATGTGAAAAAGTTTAGCATTAGTACTTTCAGTAACAATTAAGTATTGTTGCTATGAAAAAAGACAAAATATAATCTTACAAAGGCAATTGAGTGTTTCTTTTATTTTCTAATTTAATTTGCTGTTGTTTAAGCATTAGGTTATCTTCTTGATTCAAAATATTTTATTTTTTAGACTTTTTGTTAAAACTATGGCTACGGCTATAGGAACTATGGGAATATGATAATTTTGGGGTCCCTACGGCTATGGAATATGAAGAATTGGAATAAGCCATAGTTTTGCTTATGGCTACAGCTACAGTACATGGACCCTCCTTATGGCAGAACACTATAACAAAGCATTTAAATGAATTTTTGCATGTATCAATTTTGTACCAAGTTAATAATATTTCCAAAAAAGCAGAACAATTAACCAAATTATCTGCCAAAAAGGGTCCATTATACAAGTTTAAAAAGGTCATTTTGTTTTCTATTTGATGAAATGATAAAATCATAGGCCTATTATAATTGACAAAAAATGCTTCTTTTTTTATTAGAGACAGGGGGGGTTGTGTGCACCCTGGCGTAATTTAAGCGTCATTAGCACATAACCGGCAAGAGGCATTACTGCCCATTCCGCCGACTCCCCTGAGTAGGCATACAAGCACGCGGATACGTTACGCAGGCACACACTCACACAGGAGTGTACAGCGGCCCTAACTTTATCAATTGTTAGGCATGTACACTTCACTGCGCCTTAGGCGGTTGGCTCTCAAGGCCGTTAATTGCACAAGCGAGCCAAGCCAAGATTCCAATCCAGCCCCAAATTAATGTGGCTGCACTTGGAATCGAGCCTGGGTTGCGGCACACCAGAGCAGCTGCGCTACCGCTGGGCTACGGCCCCCCTTGACAAAAATGCTTAATGAAAAGGTTGTTAAAAAATATAGTCTTAGACCTAGTAGAATACAGCCTGAACAGTAGGCCTATAAAAGAATAGACAGTAAAACTAGAATTAGATAGATGCAAGTAATATAGTTTTTCATGTAGTTAGGCCTAGCTAAACTGTCAAATTGTTTCAGTTTCTCAGCTATATATATATATATATGGCATATCATCCATGGTACACACGTCAGTACCAGTAACCTTCTAGAGTGTAGCATAGGCCTACTATACTAGATGTAGTGATGTAGGAGTAGCCGAGTAGGAGTAGAACCTATCACAGTATACTAAATAATATATCTTAATCTTTACCAACTAAAAAGAAAATTTGTTGTAACAAAACTTCTAGTTTTAACTTAGCTAGGCAGGCCTAGCAATCTAGCATGGCATATGTTAGCTAGGGCTAGGGGCCCTGTAATTGCAACAGTGATCCATTAATAGCAAGCGGTTCAAACAGGTACATAGTTTACGTCACGGTGCTTGTGGTCCTCCTGTGCGTTTAAGCTAGCTGGGATATTTTTATTGTAGTAATAGGAATGATGACCGTCTCATAGGAATGAGATCTGCTAGCGTAACTAAAAATAAGTAAGCTCAGAGTTTTAAATCTGACGCATTATAAACAAGTCGTGTTTTAACAAAAAATGCGAGTACCTCGAATTTGAGACACAAAGTTTTAGCATAAAAAAGTTAAGGTTTTATATAAATAAGTGTGAAAAATAGTAATCATGCAACACACAAAAAATATTTTGAAAATGCTGGCACGGTACGTATCAATCAGCTTAGTTGTGTTGTGGCCGGGCGTTTCCACATTGTGTTTTCCGTTCTGTTTTGGCGCGCATTTGGCGCCATTTTTCGCCCCATTTTCCTTTTCGGTGCTCTTTGCGGGCCCAGTGCCCTAGCTCTTCTGAATAGTTCTCCCTTTTCTCGTTCCGGCCCTGTTGCAAATTTCTTATTTTAATTACATATACGTATATACGCTAGGGTACGTTACATTAGAGCAAATCAAACAAACAAAAACAGGCATTTCATATTCGAATAGATGCGTCAGCATTTAATCAGCTTCCTGTAAAAAAACTATGCTAAATCGGCGCGCCCTAGCTACGATGTATATAGACACCGCAACTCCGTCCCCTCGTTCGTGATATGATGTACGTACGTGCATGTGGCACGCTTATTACCCGATGCCTTATTTTTTAACGATTTTTTTAAACTTATTTTTAACGATCTTTTGGGCCGTTGTCTTTGTTGTTGTTTTTGTTGTGACGCATATACACATGACATATATGCATGTAAATTGCATTTGTGCAACAGATACAATGTAGCTCACATTCGGACGGTACGTAGAAAATAAACATTTATTTCTTATCTCAACAACTTTGTTTTGAAAATTCCTGTAGGAAATTAGACATATAATGTACATATAAATAAAATATGTACTTAATGTACGGTACACAAATTAACGTCGTTGTTAATACAAAATTAGAAATTGCATGGGATATATAGCTAGAGGAGCAATTCTGTCAATTTATTCTTATTTGATGCGTTAGCCATTTTTTCGAAATTTACAAGAAGCTGTACAGTAATAATCTCTCTCGTACATGTACATCCCGTACATCAATTTTAGAACGTCGGTGACGTCGTCCAACGTTTCTTGGACATCAATCGACGACGCTGACAAATATTGTTTTTTACATTTGCACCGTCAAAATTCGAGTCGAGTTAATGTATGACATGATCGACGTACGTCTTTATCCTTCTTGATATACACATAATAACATGTACATGAACGTGTAAAGCGCTTGTTTGTCAGCCGGAACTGGCCTTAGCCTGTTAAATTTGAATGGGTACATGTGCATGTATAATAAAAGAAGATAATAAAGAATCAAATTGAAGCAAATATTAGAAATTGATAGGCTTGACTCCGAAACGGCTATATATTTAGTCATTATAGAATATTAGGCATAAGGTAGACCATATAGTAGTGTAGTAGATACGCTCGTATTTTACTGAGTTGAATATACGAGAAACAAAATAGAAGAAAAGGAACGCGATAGATCCAAAATAAAATCGACGAAGATTTAATATACAATGCACGTGCAGCGGATTAATTATCTGGATAAATATTTTTACGCCGAAAAAAACAAAATTGAGGAAAACAACAAGAACTTGATAAAAATTTTACAACAAACTAAAAACGATGAAAAATGTTTCGCTGGATAAATATCGGGATAGCTAAAAATATCTTTCATAAGTATTAAAGATTTCCTTAAAACAAATTTAAAAAACAATTATAACACTTAATTTCTTTCATTAAATATCAGCTTGATATATAGATTTTAAGAAGCCTTCACAGATTTGGAACAATATTAATGATAATAAAGCTAAGATTACTGGCTTCACAGCATCATCCACAGAATCATCCTCAATTCTATCGTATATATCATCAAAAGGCGCAACTTATTGAAACGTAGCATCTAAAAAACCTTTTCTCACAGTACTGACATGTCAACTTCCAGTCAAAAGAATCTTAGTTATTTTATGTGTTGTTTAAAAACTAAAAAGTCAGTACACGCTAAAATTGACCCAGTCGGCGCTCGTCTCGATCTCCTCCTCCACCTGAGTGTCGGTGAACAATAGTAGGCGGCAAATTCTTAGCTTGCTGTTGTACAGCACGTGTCGGCAATTACCAGATTTCATAGCGTTTGCTACACATTCGAGTCGGGATATCTGATGTTGATCGGTGAAGCAGTACTGCGTATTGGGATTGTAGTTCTTACGCTTGAACGGAGTTCGCTTCCGTGGCGGTTTTGGCGGTTTTAGAGTCGGCGGCGGTGGTTTTTTGCACAAATTCGCAGGCGTATCCCTTCTTACTTAGGCAATCATTGTCAGCCAGTTTTCCTGGATTTCTATGAGACGCACTTATGAGGCAGTGATGATCAGCATTGTTCGGTTCACTTGAAGAACTCCACAGCGAACTGTCCGAAGGCACTTTACCGTAATCATTGATGCGCTGCCAACCAGTCTTGCCCAGGCCCCGCCAATCAGCCAAGTCAGTAATTCCAAGCCAAAGCCTGCAACTGCAATGGATACTTGACATGTCAGGTAGCAGCTGCAGCGTGTCGTACGAGTTAATGAGCTCGCCCCCAATGGCGTTGCACTTGTGATTTGCTACGCACCAGTTGTGGCTTTGAGATGTGCTCACAAAAATGCATTTACCAGACTCCAGCTTTTAAGGACTCGGACAATCGGCCTCAGCCAGTAGTGATGGTAAAATCTGGCAGAATATCAACGACACAAGCCAAACAGATGGAATTGCAGAAGCCATCGCTAAGACAGAAAGCTTAAGAAAAGCGGAGCTCAAACTATGCTTTTCTCTTTCATTTATGCCAGTTAGACTAAAGACATGGTTGCCAAGGGAAAAGTTTCTTCCCGGCCTTACTGTTATTGTCTTTTCACTTCCTTTTTCGAATCCATGTAGTTTCATTGTCTCTGTTGTATAGACATTGTTTTAAGACACAGGAAATTGAGGCCAAGTCAAGGAAAGCTAAAGATTTAGCGATAGAATCTGGCATTGGCTGCAAGCTACCTTGACCACAGTTTCATATTTTTGCAGTCATGCAGCCGTCGGGAGTACGACGTTTGCTTGCGGGAAGTTTGCTTGCCGAACTTTGCTTGCAGGAAATTTGCTTGCCGAACTTTGCTTGCCGAGCTTTGCTTGTGGAATTTTGCTTGCCGAACTTCGCTTGCCGAACTTTGGGTATCCGAGCGTTGGGTATCCTTACGAGTCATGATATGTAGCAATTCACAGATTGGTGGTACATTCATTTCCAAAAAATATATTCTGTACAGTTCGCTGCTTAAATCATTCGATATGTGTATTGTTCGAAATTGTGTCCATTTTTTTGTTGAAAATATATTCACAGTAAAAAACTATATTATTCCATTTCCGCGTTAGGGCTTTTCAACTCCGCCATATCCTCATACAAAATGATAACACTATAGGCGACTTCCACGAATCTTAGAAAATGAAAATTAGCAATATACGAGTACACAAGAGCTCAAAAATAGTTTTTTAAGGTTCCACAAGAAAACTTTGGCTGGCAAACCTCGGCAAGCAAAATTTGGCAAGCAAAATTCCCCAAGCAAAGTTCGGCAAGGAAAGTTCGGCAAGCAAAGTTCGGCAAGCAAAGTTCGGCAAGCAAAGTTCGGCAAGCAAAGTTCGGCAAGCAAAGTTCGGCAAGCAGACTTCGGCAAGCAAAATTTGGCAAGCAGACTTCGGCAAGCAAATTTCCGCAAACAAAAGTCCCGCAAGCAAACGTCTCTGCAGGACTGCTTTATATTTAGCCATTAGCCATTTCGAATGTATTGATGACTGACTTTTGACAAAACTGGTTGATAAAGAATAAGCTCCCAGTTCGGGAGGCAACAAAGAAAGGAAGAAAAAGTTTTCAATAACTAAATGTAGCTTTTGACCTCGTAAAGAAACTATTGTTAGTTATTTAAGGAAAAAGATATGATATCAGCATCCCCTCTGGGCTTTGGCTCACAGCATCTGAGCAACCCCAATGAGCCACAGCATTTCAGGAACACTCCCCACCATTAGCCGTGACATCTCAGCAAATGTAGTACGAGATTCAAGGAGGAGCTCATCATTTAGAAATCCAGATTCTAAATTTGTTAGTACTCTTTAACCAAGAACGATCGATTATTTCCTTTCCTCAGAGCAAAGAGCTAGGAGGGAGGCTCTAAGACAACACAATCCTCGGGTGAGGGAACAGGTGACGAAGCAAATTCAGTTGGTATTGATCAATGATTTTTCTTGTCGCAGGCGCGCAAAGCGGAAGACCAGGATGCGTGAGTCGCTTCATTTCGCTTCTCTCCTCGGGAGGAGTGGGAGCAGTTTCTAGAAAAATTCCTAGAACTCCTATAGTCTTGCATTTAATGCTGAATGTAGTTGAATATCTCTATTGCTTTGTTTGTAAAAGCTGCTATTTTAACTTATAAATAAGTTAAATTTGCCGAGATTTCCCGGCCGAGATTTCCCGCCGAGATTTCCCGGCCGAGATTTATGGCTGGACTAGATTAGAACTAGCCTAGACTAGGCTAGGCTATGCTAGAGTAGACAAAACTAGACTAGATTTCAAATCCGATGGATTTGACTTTAAATTCCGACAGGAAAAATCCCTGCGGGAAAACCTCGGCGGGAAAACCTCGGCGGGAAATTCTCATACAAGAAGACCCGATTCTGAACATAACCGAGAGCATCCCGCGGCTCGTCAAGGCCCTCCGGATCTTCTACCGTTCCATCGCCCCTCAGTGGGTCTTTAATTTAGACGCCCTAGGGTTAAGTTGAAATAGGTCAGATGAATGAGTCCTTTCCCTGAAAATTCAGAACATTGGTTAACCGCGCATTCGTTGGAAACATTTCAGATCAAAATGAACGCGCTTGAACACTAAAAAATCTTGGCTGACTAGACTCGCCCCTTCTCAGTGGTATTATTCTATGCCATCTATACACACAGGAAAAAAAACAAGAGAAAAATAACTCAAACAGCAAAAAATATTTCTCACCAAATGCCCAAGCTCAAAAATAGGTTAGCTAATGGAAAAGAAACTGGAGACTGAAACTCCATTTAAAATCTTGACAGTCTAAATGGAATTTTCCTCGCTGCAGGGGAAAGACTACGTTTTTTTCCACACAGTGTGCTGCACTCTTAAAAACAATGAAAGCGAGGCTGGATATAAACTAGCATAGAAAAAATAGGAGCTGCTTCTTGTGTCTTACACCGAGTTTTATGGCTGCCTACTATAGTTTTATTTTTTTTCATATGGCGACTTGACATACTCAGGACAGCGGGAAAAAATATGAAAGAGCTCTAGCTGGAGCATAGGCAAGCGAAGCCTCATAGTCATTGTGTTTATAACGCTGAGCTTCTCATGCTCAAGAATGCATATTTGAGTAGCTTGCACTGCGTCAGCCGAAAAGGCTAGAGAGAGCTGCTTGTCATCCTCAGCTGGCGTGATACCAAAAAGCACCGCAGGGGTTAGGGGTAGCCCAGTGCAGGATTGATAACTCGGCTGCCTCCAGCCCCTCTCTGCCCCAGTAAGTGGGCGTTAAAGGACGTTTTTGTACAAAACTTGCACGCTGTTCTGCAGATCTAGCCAAGCTTATTACTGAGCTGACTAGAATAAAGCGAGGGGACCGAGGGGTCGAAATGCTTCACTTATGAATCCATGTAGAAAACCCTGAGAAGACTATATTACCCTCTCAATACGCTGCAAGAGTGGTCGATTCCAAGATTCATCGCTCTGAGCACAATGGCTTGCACCCACGGAGAGAGGTGCAGGGGCTCTGATAGACAATAGGAATGGGCCCATCTTCAAGCAGTGGGTTTCGTTTTTCACCGCGGTTACTCAATTCTCTCTCTCTCTCTCTCAACCCAAAAACGCAATCACGTGCACGACGAAAAAGAGATGGACTGTGACTGCCTCACCCATGACGGAGTCGCAACAGGGCCATCGCGTTGTCTCGCCCAACTGCATAAACCAACAACCCCCCACGCTTCACCCCACCCAGGGCGAGCCCCAACTGCTGTCTGTTTTTATAAGAGAGCGCTTTTTGTTTGCCACCGCTCTCCGCCTTTCTCTTGCGGTAGCTTTCGTCTAGTAGCGTTTATAACAAAAATTATACACTGGCCTTCTCAATTTCGTCTGCAATCGACAGTGCCATTTCAAGCAGTCGTCAATACATCTCAAAAACTTGTCTGAACAATGAGCAAGGTGGTAAGTTAGAACTGAACTGAAGTTTACGGATGTTTTCTCTGTTTATCTCTGTAAGGTAATATCGGTAAACTCGTAGACGAGGCTGTACGCTCATATGTCTTTGATGAGCATCACAAAGAAAAAATAAATGCAGTTACGTATGCCTTTATCGGTTTGCTTGTTCTTTGCTTGTAGGAATAAGAAATCCGAGTGTAGCCAAATTATTGTTTTGAGCTTGTAATAGATTAACAAAAACATTGCAAGAATCATCTATATCAAATCTACTGTCGTTCTACTAGTACGTTTGATTCTAAGAAATTTGTCTAGCGACTTTAGCTACAAAGTTTTTCTCAGACTTGAAAGGCAATTCTGCCACGATAACTACAAATCCGTGGTGAAACTCGAATTCCAGCAAGAGTTCCAAGGCGGCAGCGGCCTGGATATGCAGCCTATGGGCTCGACTAACATGGAGGGCATGCCTGGCGAGGAGGGCGGCGACGAGAACAAGGAGCGCGGCAACTGGACCGGCCGGTTCGACTTCATCCTCTCTGCTATCGGATTCGCCGTCGGTCTTGGCAACGTGTGGCGATTCCCCTACCTCTGCTACTCAAATGGAGGCGGCGCCTTCCTCATCCCGTACGTCATCATGTTGGCTGTGGCCGGATTGCCGCTGTTCTATTTCGAGCTGTCGTTCGGACAGTTCGCCAATCTGGGGCCGGTCACTATCTGGCGGGCCAGTCCTATCTTGAAGGGTGAGTAGAATTTAATTTAATTCAATTTTTACTTTATTTCATCTATGTTATTATTATTATTATTGTATTATCTAAAAAAAGATTTTTTATATCTCTACTGTTAGTAGCGCACTATGAATTAATAATGAGAAAAATGCGGACTTAACATTGTAGCCAGCAATTGCACCTGATTAAAAGTTACCTGGGTTCTCTTCTCTCGTAGCTAATGCTAAGTTAGTCTTGGATCAGGGGCTTGGAAAAACAAAATTTATAAAAAGTTCTGTCTTAGATTAGAACAGTATAATAGGCACATTACATGAGAGTATGGGATGGGGTACATTTTATTATGCATGGTAGTGTCAGTTTGGAAACTCGTCCCGCAAATATCTGTTTTTAAAAAAATTCTTAGAAATTCACAATTGCGATAAACAAAATATAATTTACCGTGAACCGTGAAACCGACCTAACCTGCCAGGCACTGGCTGGGCCATGGTGTCCATCTCGGCTCTGGTCTGCATCTATTATAACATCATCATTGCCTGGTCGCTGTACTACCTATTCGCCTCGTTTAACTCGGCCGTGCCCTGGCGCAACTGCGACAACGAATGGAATGATCTGCGCTGCCGCGACCTGACGCAGAACACCACCAATGCGACTCACAATGTGGCTGGAAACCTGAAGGCCGGATTCAACCGTAAGTTGCGATTTTGTCATTGGCTTTCAAATACAAATGAACTGATTATGCGTCCATGATATCAGGGACGTCATCATGTAAATTAGGGATAAATTTCCATGTATTAATTTTCATTTATTCATCTCATATTTTTTAATCCATCCGAATTTCAGCTAATCCTATGCCATGCAACGCAACGATAACCGTGAACTGCACCAAGTACCAAACACCGAGCGAACAATACTTTGAGTGAGTGACCATAAAGCAATTCTATTATTTAACATCGAAAACTGGGCAATAGCAATTCCTATCCTGCATACTTTTAGTCGCGTGGTGCTGGGCTACACCAGCTACACCGGCGTGGACAGGAAGATGACCGAGTTTATCGGCGTGCCGCAGTGGCACGTGACTCTGTGCCTGCTGCTTGCCTGGATCCTTGTCTACGTCTGCCTTGTCAAGGGCATCAAGTCTTCGGGCAAAGTGAGTTAAATCATTAAAAAGACAGTGGGACAAAAAGTTTGTTATTTGTAACAAACTATTTGTTTCCTATTTGGCAATCACCAAAAATTACATCCGGTACAACCTTTCGCTGTCCTCGATCTCCAGGTCGTCTATTTTACAGCCACCTTCCCCTACGTGGTTTTGATCATTCTGCTGGTTCGGGGCGCCACTCTGGAAGGCGCTCTCGACGGTATTATCTTTTATCTGAAGCCGGACTTTTACCGTCTCGCTGACTCCAAGGTAAACAATTAAATATATGAATACCTAGCTATACTATGGCTAGCTTTGTGCTGATGTGACAGTGCTAAAATCGAATTCTCAATCCTTTAATCCTACAGGTTTGGTCAGACGCTGCTGTTCAGATTTTCTACTCATTGGGAGTAGCTTTTGGTGGTCTGATGACAATGGCCAGCTACAATCGATTCCATAACAACTGCTACAGGTAGGCTTTATTAGATCGTTTTTTCTACTCGTTTTTAGTGAGAATAAAAAACTAAACCGTTTGTCCCATATTAACAGAGACGCCCTTGTGGTTGCCGTGATCAACTGCGGCACCTCTGTATTCGCCGGGTTTGTCATCTTCTCGGTGGTCGGTTTCATGGCCAAAAAGACCGGTCTGGCAGTGGCCGACGTGGCAACTCAAGGTCCCGGCCTGGCTTTTATTGCCTACCCGGAGGGCCTCGCCGCCATGCCGGTTGCTCCTCTGTGGAGCATCCTATTCTTCATCATGATCTTGACTCTGGGACTCGACTCGCAGTTCGCAATGATGGAAACTGTGCTCACCGCCCTCGCCGACGAATGGCCCTGGCTAAAGAAGACGTTCAAGCGTGAGGCGCTGTTTAAAATGGTTGTGTGCGTAATCTTGTTCCTCCTGGGCATTCCGATCTGCTGTCCCGGCGGCATGTACCTGTTCACCCTGCTCAACAACTACTCGGCCTACTACAACTTGTTCTTGGTGTCGTTTGCCGAACTACTCGGAGTTTGCTACGTCTACGGCATCAAGAAGTTCGTCCGCGACATCAAGATGATGCTTGGCTTCTACCCCGGACCGTATTGGATCGGCTGTTGGATGTTTGTCACGCCTGTTATGATGGGTGTAAGTAAAAGACTTTTACAAAAACCATGGATGAAAAAAGCATGGATTGCTCTGAAGAATGAAGATTCAGTAGTCAATCGCCGCAAACGGGGCTTCACGAAGTAAAATTGCACCCCCAAATATAAGGCAGACAATCGCAATCCAGGCTTTTATTTATCTAAGTACTAAAATTGTACTAAAAATTTTCAACACTTACTACTAGTTACTTGTGCTGTCACTTTGTCACTAGTAACATTGAATTTACCTTAACCAAAGTTAAATATAGGCTAAATAGACCTGAATAAAAGAATTTCCGACCCCCCTCTGCAGTTCATTCTGATCTTTGGACTCACTCAATACGGCCGCTCAAGCTACGCTGACGAGCCCTTCACCGACTGGGGCGAAGCCCTGGCCTGGCTCATGATGATCAGCACTGCTATGTTCATCCCTGGCTTTGCCATTTATGAGAGCTGCATCCGCGGCGCCAAAGAGGCCATGCAGGCGGCCGCCGCCGAGGCGCCCGAATGGGGCCCAGCCGTACAGAAGTACTGGCCAGACAGCCGGCGCTACCAGGAGAAGCTTGACCGGCTGATCGCCGATCGAGAGGCTCGCGAGAATGCCGCGTGAGTAGAATTTACTAACTCGCACATGGGTGTCGCCACCGTCGGTCCCCAGAATGAGAGCCTGCCTGCGGCGCCAAAATGCGTGCTAACAGCACCGCTTATCAAAATAATGTACATGTAGCAATAATGTATAGTCATTTACATGTAGAGTTCTTGGCTTTGCCCCCCACCATAAAATCCATGGCGAGCCCCTTAAAGCACCAACTCAAAATTGACAAAAAACTTTTATTGGCTTCTGATACTTTCCAGCGGCCTTGACAACGGAGACGGCTCGCGAATTGGCGGCGCGGACAACAGCGGCTACAACTAAAACTGAGAAGCCCTGAAATCTCGTTTCTACGACTAAATGATTAATTTTTGGACGTAGCTTAAGATTAATTGGAAAAAAATCACAAGAACACGCAGCGGACGTGATTGATTACTCTAACACTATATATCAAAAACTGTGAAAGTTTAACCGTATTGTATTCATTTATTATCACTTTAATATTTATAGCGGACGCATCAAAGAAAAACGCAAAATATTTTGCATTAATATATATAATGCACCAAAATTGTTATTATGGCCCCATTCACATTTTTTTGTTTTACTAAACTAATTGGTTTGATTGCCAGAAATTTTTGTAAGTTTTATCGAAATTTTACTGCCTCAGTATATATTTTTTGTATTTTTATATGCTGTTGATTTACTCAGTAAGTAGTTCTGGTGCCGACTGATTGTGTAAAGTTTTCCAATTTTTAAACAACAAATAGCTTCCAATCTTAGTTGTTTGCCCATTTTAATCCCTTACTCCATATATTTTTTCATTGCGATGCCTTATTTAAAAAAACTACTTTGCGGGACAAAAAATAACGAAACAAACTCTGAAGCCTTTTTCCACTAAAGTGACGTTTAAAAAAGAATCGGGTCGTTGATAAAATTTGAAACTCAATTCGTGTTTTTGTTTGTATTTTGGTCTCGTTTGTTTAATTTAAATTCGCCACCGAAAAAGAAAGAGAAACTGTTTTTGCGCGAGCTTTTTCATACAAGGTTCGGTTTAACTGAATCGGCGGAGTTAGCAGGAAGGCCTGGGCATGTCGGTGTCGTACAAATCGTATCCGTTCTTGTGCTTCTTCAGCCTGCGACCAGTTGAGCATTGCGGACCCGGCTCCGGCGGCGGGCACTTCTTGCCGGGGCAGCAGATGTTGTAGCGATCGAATAGGCGCTGGGCTGGGTCCGGCTTCGCCTGCGGAGTCTTCGGCGGCTTGCACTTCGGGGGCGGCGGCGGCGGCGGCGGCGGCGGTGGCGGGGCACAGCTGGGACAGCCCCCGCTGCGGCCCTTAGACTGGCCTCGGTTTCCGCCGTTGGTGTACTCCGCCGGGCAGCCGCCGGTTTGCTTGGACGACTGGCCGTTGTTGCTGCTGGTCTGCAGAGTCATGCAGGGCGGTAAGCCCTCGCATTTGCAGTTGGAAGCATTGGCCATTTCTCCGCCGGTTACTTTGCTAGTAGAATTTCCTCCGCTTGAGTTCGGTTGCTGGCCCGAGAAATTTCTTTCTCGCCTTGGTATCGCCCGGGGCAGGGCCTAATAGAAGAGGCATGGAGCTTCAGGCCATAGACTACAGCCCTGTTCCCAGCTGCAGCATAGAATACTCTTTGAGCATGGAATAAGTTAAGCCAATATACACTCTTATCTGCCTGAGCTGCTCTGGCAATTTTAAACTTTTAATGCGATTTAAAGTACATCTTCAGCCGAAATTTGAATTGCTATAGAGCTAGCTATTGCAATGCACTCATTGGGGTTTTATGTAGCAGATAGGAGAATATGCGCATTAATTTTGAAGCCATGTACGCTCCTAGCACTCAGCCGGGTAATTAAATTTGAACTGATGGTGGACTTCGAGTCTCAACCATCAAAGAATTGTTTGGCCACTTTTTGAGCGCTTCAGATTTTAATTTATTGAAAAATGAATGATCATTCTCGTAATGATCAGCAAGGGTTTGCGATAAAAAATGAAATTGATTCACTACGCATGTCATAGCAGAAATAATCGTTTATTAAGAGTCAAAAGCGTGCAGGGTGAACTTTGGTTGGGAGAGCAGTGTAAAATATGATACTTTAGTATTTTAAATAATCAGTAACACTTAGTTTTAACCGAAATTTAAATATTTATCAGTTAAAGCCAACTGAAAATACGGCCGGTAATGTTTGATGTATTGATATACACTCGTAACTGCATAATCAAAAAATTAGTGCGATACCGGCTTAGCCAGGCTAATCGAAAGCAGTTGATGCATGCAACTAACTACAGTATAAAAAAATTATTAACCAAAAGCGAATGAAGCAGTTCTAAAAAATAATTAATAAATTTTTGTAATCTAATTTTAATCTAATTATAATTTTCTGTTAAAAAATCTGTGTTCCCAGGTGCAGAGAGAACAAAATCAGCTCAATAAAATAAGACTCAGGCAGACACTAGAGCCGCCCCCCAAACCCCTGGCTTTTGTAAGGCTAGTGGGGGTCTCGCCGCCCCCCAAACCCCTGGCTTTTGTAAGGCTAGTGGGGGTCTCGCCGCCCCCAAACCCCTGGCTTTTGTAAGGCTAGTGGGGGTCTCGCCGCCCCCCAAACCCCTGGCTTTTGTAAGGCTAGTGGGGGTCTCGCCGCCCCCCAAACCCCTGGCTTTTGTAAGGCTAGTGGGGGTCTCGCCGCCCCCCAAACCCCTGGCTTTTGTAAGGCTAGTGGGGGTCTCGCCGCCCCCCAAACCCCTGGCTTTTGTAAGGCTAGTGGGGGTCTCGCCGCCCCCCAAACCCCACACCCCTGGCTTCCGTAAGGCTAGTAGGGAGCTCGTGGCTTTTGTAGGGCTAGTGGGGGGGGGGGGCGCCGCCCCCACACCCCTGGCTTCCGTAAGGCTAGTAGGGAGCTCGTGGCTTTTGTAGGGCTAGTGGGGGGGGGCGCCGCCCCCACACCCCTGGCTTCCGTAAGGCTAGTAGGGAGCTCGTGGCTTTTGTAGGGCTAGTGGGGGTGGGCGCCGCCCCCACACCCCTGGCTTCCGTAAGGCTAGTAGGGAGCTCGTGGCTTTTGTAGGGCTAGTGGGGGGGGGGGGCGCCGCCCCCACACCCCTGGCTTCCGTAAGGCTATCGGGGGCTCGCCGCCCCCAAACCCATGGCTTCCATAAGGCTAGTGGGGGCTCGCCGCCCCCAAACCCATGGCTTCCATAAGGCTAGTAGGGGCTCGCCGCCCCCCAAACCCATGGCTTCCATAAGGCTAGTAGGGGCTCGCCGCCCCCCAAACCCATGGCTTCCATAAGGCTAGTAGGGGCTCGCCGCCCCCAAACCCATGGCTTCCATAAGGCTAGTAGGGGCTCGCCGCCCCCCAAACCCATGGCTTCCATAAGGCTAGTGGGGGCTCGCCGCCCGCTAAAACCATGGCTTCCATAAGGCTAGTGGGGGGCTCGCCGCCCGCTAAACCCCTGGCTTTTTTAGGAGCTGCATGCGCAAGCAAACAGAGCTTGGAAGTACTTAGCCAAGGACCACAAATTAGCAACAGTACAAGTATAATAACTTTATGAAATTTTGATTCAGACGCAAATTTCTCAGTACTTTTAGCACTAAAAATAAGCATAGCTGTCGACTGAACTTCGACGATTATGTTGGTACGAGTATCGTATATACGCTAGATCAGATGTTAATTTTCAAAAGTGCCATTTAAATATATACGGATTTGTGGCAGAAAAAAGCTTACTTTCTAGTTTATAAAATGTTTTCCCATATGTTGAGGTTATATAATGGGAAGGACTGTTACTTTGCTTGAATTTTTTGGGGTTTTGTCAGTCTCGATGAGCACGATAACGTACTGAATGCTTCTCGCCGATACTGGAGCATAGTATACTAGAGCAAGAGCAAAAGGGTCGGTAAAATGACAGAAAAAATATAGATCACTGCGGAGGGCCAGATGAGAGAATAAAGGAGAAATAGTAGAGAGAGAATGACGAGAGACGAGAGAGGGGATGGGAGATATGATGAGAGGAGATAAAAAAGTGGAGAGGAGAGAAAAAAGAGAAGAGAGCTGAGAAGAGACTAAAATCTTGTGATCGGCGGAGCGAGAGTTTGCCGACCCCGCTATAGCTATGAATACTTGAGACTTCTCTACCGGGAAAACTAGAAGCAAAAGCAAGCTTAGAACCATGCAATCATCAGGATATATCGTTGGTTATAACGGATAAGGCCTTATGAAAATTGAGAAATCAGTTTCCGAATAACTCTGCACCGGCCTCCTGTAAACGAAAAAAACGTGCATTCAAAGCTTCTCCTTGCTACTAAGAGTAATAGCAGTGGCGTTAGCAGCGCCGGTAGGACTGTGTGACATCTGCTCCGGCGGAAGCAGACAGGACGAGGTCTCGTTCAGCTGGGCTGTCGCAATTTCGCGAGCGGCAATCACTGAAGACGGCGGCAGCCTGCTATCGTTGACATTAGCTGGCGAGTTTGTGTTGGAACAGGAGACAGCCAGCTTCACTTGCTTTAGTGCGATCTCTTGGAAGCTCATCTGTGTTTAGCAATAGTCATTGATTTTAATATATTGCTGTTAAAGACGCAGTACAGCGATACCCGAGTTTATACTCCTCGAACATTTACGTAAAATAGTTCGCACATTACCTCATTTGATTGCATTTTCGTGCGAGTATTCAATAAGCTGATGCGACACAATTAGCATTTGGTGTATGCAGTGCAACTACAGAAATAACTTTACGTTACTTTGTGGATCTCCAGTTTGACTTTGCTGTGACTAATGCTACGAGACTAATGCCAACCCGTGTAGCATCTTCCCTATGTATCTGGATACTTCAAAAGCAAAAACTGCTTAAGTCAATTAAAACCTACTTTTTGCTTTCTAGAACCCACCGCCGCGCGAACAATGAGCTCGATGAAGCAGATCCCAGCCGCAATGGCCAGACCAATGAGCAGCGAGACGAAGACGCCTCCAACAGCGTCTACATCGAGTGTGCCCGTCTCCTGCGCGTTCCTGGCCTGATCGCTGCACGGTTGGCTAACGTTGTAGCGCTTGAGCCATTTCTCTGTCAGGCCTTCGATGAACTGCTCTTTCTGCAGCTTCAGAATCTCTTCTGTTAAGCGGTCGCGCAGTCCGACGTCTAAGTGTTTTTTGAGGTCAGGGATGAAAAATTATTTTGCGACTGAAATTTTTAAGTACGCCTCTCGAGTAGATGGGGCTTGAATTTTGGTAGCGTACGAGCGCGTATACTATTATCTCTTCATAGATACATGTAGATAATATTCATATAATTGATTACGCCTATCCTAATGGGCAGATGTGCAACCGACAGCTGGGCTTTTGCGCGGCGCATCTGAAGGCTGCGTAAGGCTGTTCAGTCCAAGGACTGGGGGGTCGCCACGCACACCCTCAATTACCCCAGCTAATGCTGGCACCCATTTTACAGCTGGGTGAACTGAAGCAATGCAGAATTAAGTGTCTTGCTGAAGGACACAAATTGTTCCAGTTGGGATCGTGAATCGAACCCCCGACCTACAAGTCCTGAGTCCGACGCTCTAACCACTAGACTACAACCCCTATGAGCAAGTTAAAATCGATTAAAGAAGAAACACTTTATATAAGCGTGCAATTTTAAGCAGCAAATTAAAGCTCAAATAAAAACTCACTGCCGTGATTGACGCCGAATGCATAGCTCATTGGATTGAAAATCGTGCCCACCTGCATCAACGAGCAGTCCCGCTCTCTGTAGTAGGTATTAAAAGTGGACTCCAAAATGTAGGCGTAGCCGCCGCGACGAACTTTCTCAATTCCTTCCGAAGTCTTCGACATGAAAGATTCGTTAGTGTTGGCCCAGCCGCTCATTGACTCCCACATTGTTTTGTACACAGAGATTTCTGAGTTCTGAGATTGGAGAGTGCATTTCATAGTTTTTAGTAAATTTGTTTTTCTAACAAGCGAATGCCTGATTAGCTCACCTTGAAGAAGTTATAAGTAGAGCCGCCCATGAGAGTTCCGTACTTAATGCTTGTTTGACTGGCAAGATCGCCAATGCTGGAAATATCGTTCAGGCGTGTCACCGTAAGAAACGCGGCTAAGTTGGCTGTGTAGCTGCTAATGAGGATCAGCGTAAAGAACCACCAGACTGCGCCAACCATTCGTGTGGATGTCGCTCTGGGTGCCAAGTCGGAGCCTGTAGGAGTCGGGAGTTACTTTTAGACTTAATAATCCTCTTTCATTTATCATGGAAACATTTTCATTCCTTTAAGATCGGCAAAGTTTTTCCTAGAAATTTGACTTATTTCCGTTTGAATCGGCGCTCACCCTGCTGCATCAGCGATCCGATGGTGAACCAGAGGCTGTTGAGGGCACTGAACTGGTTCTGCACTACCGGGTCGCAGGCTGATGGAGCGTACCACTCGTAGGGGCTCAACCTGGCGCATGCGTACATTATGATAGCCGTCAGCAGCCACGCCAGCACCATGTACAGCCACACTCGGTTGCTGAACGGCAGCAGGAATTGGAACAGGTCTGGCTCCTGCTTCGATTTTTTCATGATGACGCTCAGGCCTAGGCTCATGTAGGGCGTAGTGAAATCAACGACCTGTTAATTTGTTAATTTAAACTTGTTTACATAGTGTAGCTCGTATTTAAAAATAGTTTAGCACAAAGACAGACAGATCCGGTAACCACAGAGACAGACCAGATCCGGTAAACAAAGTTTGAAACTGCAACCCCCTGAGCCCAAACCGCCTGTCCATAAGTCTTGCATTGCAGGTCCACTGCACAGGGGTTGTAGCCTAGTGGTTAAAGTGTCAGACTCGCGACTTGAAGGTCGGGGTTCGATTCCCGATTTCACAGGAACAATTGGTGTCCTTGAGCAAGACACGTAACTCTGCAGTGCTTCAGTTCACCCAGCTGTAAAATGGGTGCCAGCATTAACTGAGGTAATTGAGGATGTGTGTGGCGACCCCCAGTCCTTGCAAATCTGGCCCAATTGGTGCAGGTGTTATCAATTATTATTATTATCGTTATTATTATTATTATTGACCTCAAAATAGTTAAAAAAATTTCTGGGACAGCGAATACGAAGTTTTGTTATTTAGCATAAAGTTAACACTATTTCACTACATTTTCTGTACTTCAGAATCGAAAATGCACCAATTGTATGCTTTGTTTTAAATTGATTCCCAAGATTCTCGAGAAATTTTCACAAACTACCAGAGAACGGCAAGTAATGGATAAATTTTCAACTTTAAATCTTCAACTTTTTTTTGCCAAGATCGTCTATGACAAATCCTCTATGGAAACAAAACTATCCTTTTCTAATTAGCTAGATTATTTTTTTATACTTCATCGAGTGGTTTAAAGGCTTTTTATACGAGTGTAAGTTTACTGAGACTGAGAAGCTGCGAAGTATGTGCAGGGTGCGTATATTATATAGATAGTCAGTTTTGCACTTTCATAAAAAGAAACCCGATGTTTTATTAGTAACTAAAGCTAAAACTACATGGGCAGGGCCAGAAGAGCTTCTTGAGTCAATAAAACATTAATGCATTAATTATATCCTTTATTTAGGACTTTGACGCACCTTTTCCCTGTCGTAGGTGATGGTTAGCGAAGCCACTGCCACGTTCGCTGTGCCCTTAATCAGCTCGCCGATCATGCCGCTCCACTCGCGATTGTTCGTGCCGTCAACTGGGGAGCCAAACTTTCCATCAATGCTTTTTCGAATCGAGTAGCGCAGCCGCATCCGGCGGGCGATCTCTTTGAACAGCTCAACGGCGAAGCCGGTCCACCGATCGTTCCCAGTGATTGGCCGGCCTTCCGGATCCTCTTCGTTGTAGATGCTAAACGGCGGGTCTTCCACAGACAAGACAGTCAGTTTGACCCTCTTCAGGTACTGATCGAATTCTTCCAGGTGCTTTTCATAGGCACCGGGCACTTGTATGAAGCCGTTATCCGCAGTCCAGATGGCGAACTGAGAACGGTTGATAGCACGAATGGACTACATGTACACGACTGAGGAGAAAAAGCAGCAGATCCCCTGTTGCTGGGAGGATCGAAAAGACCACAGTACGCCATCCTCCCAGATTCCCAGTTCCTGGGCCACTTCCTAGCTTATCCCTATCCTATCCTGATCATGGCCTAATTGCATACCTTTTGCATTTTTGTTGTGTACAGATGAAACACATCAAAACTGAAGTTGTATACATCCAGACCTTCCGGCACTTTAACGATACCGATCGACTTGGATATCTTGTTCTGAAAAGTGTAAAATCAAAATGTTTTACTGCTATTTAGCCAACTCATCAAACGCACCTTCATTTTAAATGCCTGCTACTTACTTTGAGAGCAGTCAGGTACGTGCCAGTCGATTGGCGCGATACATTACACAATGAACCCTTGGCCGGTTCCAACTCCAGCTGAAGTGGCCCAACTCGCGCCCCAGAATCGCTGCGATTTCTGCTGACAGCGGCGTAGGCCGAGTCCAGCATCCAGGAGGCCTCCTGGCGCAGTCGGTCTGCGAGCTGTTGGGGAGAATGGCAGTACATGTATCTGATGAGTACTTCACTTCGTTGAAATTCATTGTTGACACGCTCAATGAGCATTAAGCTAGCAATTTCATAGCTTGAAAAAGTGAAAAGTACATTGTGGAAAACATTTCAAAGAACTTTTGAAAGATTCCTAATTTTGATTTGAGGACTAACTATAGAGCCTCCAAATTGAATTGTACACCATTTTACCTTCTATTTTGAACAAAGTATTGTTTAATAGAAACAAGCAGACCTTCAATTCAAACACTAAATTCTAAAGCGCTTGAGGAAATTCAGCTCAAGCAAAGTCAATTTCTATTGAAACAGATAGCGAAGTTCACTTCAGACTGTCTGTGGCCAAAACTGTCCCCGAGTGACGCGCACGCGCAGCTTTGAAATTCAAAAGAAACAAAGTTACATTCTTTTTCGACTGAGATTTTTGCACATAGATACATGAACTAATATAGCATTTTCCAAGCTAATTCAGCCTAGGAGCAAGCAATTTAACCCTTTCGAGAGAATCAATCTATTGAAGACTTGTTTCTAATTGTCTATGGTCCAAAAGGGGCTCTATGGAGCAGCCCATTTGAGAATATGGGTGCGCAATTAATCCTTTTCGCAGTGCTCGTATATCCTTCACGAAAAACTTCACTGAAATAACGTCTGTAAATAGATGGCATATCAAAAAACGAGTGACGTTAACACTTTGATTTCAGAGAAACCAATATAAAACAGACAAAAGCAAAACCATGGCAGTATAACAACAATCATGTCTCTCAAAACAGTGTTGGACGGATTGAAATCAAACCCTATCAATTTTCAGATAATTTCTTCCTCGTTTAAGCAGCGCGGGATGAAGCGAAGCATCTGCCGAAACCAGCCCTGGTTCTCGCCCTGCAGGATTCTGCTCATCCACTGCATCTTGGGCTGTAGCAAAACTTTCGTCTAAGTTAAATTAGTTAATCTAATTTTTGTTTTTACTGCATAACTGTACAATCGTTGCGCACCAAGAATCGACATGAATTCTGAAGATCAGATTGAAGAAGACGATGAATTGCTGGAGGAAGATGGAATCGATGAAGCTGAAGCAGAATTCGATGGAGATATCGTGGAACAGCAGCCTCGGCAGTACGCTATTGTAAGCAACAGTGGCAGAGACCGTATCATCAAGGCTGCTGATCGTGGGGATGACTTTGTGAAACTGGCGCGCCAACTTGGAGTCAAGAGGTGAACAGCGTACAAGATTGTGAGGTCAGGGAGAGTTGAAAAGAAGCCCAAGGATGGAGCCAAACGATTCAAGTGGGATGAAGAAATGCAGGCCCGTGTACTTGTACCCAAGCGAATCCGCTCATCACGCTAAAAGAAATGAACGCTAATCTGCGCCAGCAGCTCACAGAAAAGCCGCATGTAACTGAGAATACGATCATCGTTTAGCTTGACGAGGCTTGAGCTTGCACTGCATTGACGTAAAAGGCATTGTACAATTGCATTATTGTCCGAACTACTTTTCAACATTTTCAGTGCAAGACGGTAACGCTGCACTAAGCTAAACGGCGAAAAATTAAAAAAAACTGACTGGAGGGCGTTCAGAGGAATGCGAAGCGGCCACCGTCATTCCAGCGCTGGGCTTACCGGAACGCCTTCATTCTCCAACTGGCTGCCCGTCACAGCGCCCACTTGCAGGGCGCTGAAATTGCCTCCGGCATACAGATAGCCAGCAATGCCGCTGTGGTACAGAGCGGGGCTTATCTGCAAAGGATCAGAGTGAGGCCAGGTCGTGGCCATCATTTAGGTGCAGCATGTACAGTTGGGCAAGCTTGACAGGCTTGTGGACACCCGAGTGAAATACGGCCGAAACGTATTGCACGGCAGCTCTTACCCAGCCAACGTACAGGTAATTGTACGAGACACTTGTTATTCCGGCGGAAGATGCCTGAAAAAAGCCATTTGCAGGTTAAGGTAGCCGAAGTTGTTTTATGACGCGTGTTTCTGTGCGCTGAATTTCGGGTTCAATTTTGTTTCCTCACCAGCTGTAGTAGTCGGGGAAGCTGATCGGACGGAATGTCCACCACAAAATGGAACACGTTCGCCTGACGAAGACTTTTCAATGCCAGAAATGTTTCATTGCTGTTGACTAAGTCAATCTTGCGGAATAGAATCTTCGAGTTGGAGGACAGTAGAGTTTCTCTGTACTTGTCCAGGTCTGTTAGGGAATCGGGGCACGAAGTGTGTTCAAATTGAAGCAGTTAAATGAGTCTGATGAAAAAGTTTTAGCCATAATTATTTCAAAAAGCGAACATAAAGAGATTAGGTAGCTTTCGAACAGCAAGCAAATATTTGGTTTTTAAATACGAATACGAATTCATTTGGAGTGTACTTTTCAAAAAGTTTTCCAAGAATCCGGTCATCCGTGTTGTGCGCGCCTCGATTGCCTCTCATCAATCTAATTGCGCGCTGAAGGCAGTGTCTATGCTTTCGTATTCCCAGTAAAATATTTGTCTATTAGTCAATGTCAAGGGTCGTAAGCTTTTTCTTGGTGAAAATGTTTGTAGCTACCCTCTGTTATTCAGATGCTGGAATTTTCAAAGTATTAGCAGCTTTGTTGCACTGCAGCGATAGTTGCGAACATGGCTGAGAAAACCAAACCGACTGGCCTTGTCCACTAGGACCACTGGTATAGACAGACACAATTATATGTTTCCTTGTCTCAATGTACATGGCTGAGGTCAGGCCACACCAGTGCAGACACAGAATCACTGATCCCTCACACTGTCCATGGCTGAGGTCAGGCCACACCAGTGCAGACACAGAATCACTGATCCACCACACTGTCCATGGCTGAGGTCAGGCCACACCAGTGCAGACACAGAATCACTGATCCACCACACTGTCCATGGCTGAGGTCAGGCCACACCAGTGCAGACACAGAATCACTGATCCACCACACTGTCCATGGCTGAGGTCAGGCCACACCAGTGCAGACACAGAATCACTGATCCACCACACTGTCCATGGCTGAGGTCAGGCCACACCAGTGCAGACACAGAATCACTGATCCACCACACTGTCCATGGCTGAGGTCAGGCCACACCAGTGCAGACACAGAATCACCGATCCACCACACTGTCCATGGCTGAGGTCAGGGTACACCAGTGCAGACACAGAATCACCGATCCACCACACTGTCCATGGCTGAGGTCAGGCCACACCAGTGCAGACACAGAATCACTGATCCACCACACTGTCCATGGCTGAGGTCAGGCCACACCAGTGCAGACACAGAATCACTGATCCACCACACTGTCCATGGCTGAGGTCAGGCCACACCAGTGCAGACACAGAATCACTGATCCACCACACTGTCCATGGCTGAGGTCAGGCCACACCAGTGCAGACACAGAATCACTGATCCACCACACTGTCCATGGCTGAGGTCAGGCCACACCAGTTCAGACACAGAATCACTGATCCACCACACTGTCCATGGCTGAGGTCAGGCCACACCAGTTCAGACACAGAATCACTGATCCACCACACTGTCCATGGCTGAGGTCAGGCCACACCAGTGCAGACACAGAATCACTGATCCACCACACTGTCCATGGCTGAGAGAGAAGCCGATTTGTAGGCCCAACGTAAATTTTACGACAGCCCCTCTCACCTGTATCTCTGGTGTAGAGCACGCTAAACAAGCTCCATTCGGACCACTCCATGAACTGGCTGATTGCCAAACCGGCAAGACTTCTGTCCGGATAAAACTCCACAGTGCCGTTGGACTTCCACACCGGCGCGAAAGGCTGAGGCCCGGCAGAGGTGTACAGGCATGCCAGGTGGGCCAGCCGGCACACTCTGTTCAAACCCGGGTGGAACTCGTCGCCGGACAATGCCATGATACCGACGTCGCCAGAGTTGGAGGACACTCTCGACAGAGTGGCGCAAACTTTCGACGTTGAGTTGGAAACGTTATAATATTTGCAACGCAAAAATTGTTTTATCTACTAGAGTGTTTGTTACAAATCCACAAATATACAAACCTAGCAAGAACCTGCTTAATAGGTTGCAGCTATGAGAGAGATATGAGGAATAATTCATTTTTTCTTTGTCCCCCAGCCCAGCCCAGCGTAACAGCGCAGCGTAGCGACGCCGCTCAGAACGTTCGCGAGTTTGTTTAACTTGAAATTATAATTGAATAAATTAAATTACTGGCTAAAGAAGAACCTTAAAATAGAGTTTAAGAAGCTTCTGGTTCATAAACTTTTGGGTTCAAAAAGTTTCAGGTTCATGAATTTTCGGGCTAATGAAGTTTTGGGTTCTTGATGTTTCGGGCTAATGAAGTTTTGGGTTTATAAAGTTTCAAGTTCATAAAGTTTTGGGGCCATGAAGTTTCGGGTGCATGAAGTTTTGGGGTCATGAAGTTTCGGGTTCATGAAGTTTTGAATTCATGAAGTTTTGAATTCATGAAGTTTTGGGTGCATGAAGTTTATGAACTTGGGTGGGTGCACGGTTTGAAGTTTCGGCTTCAGGTTTATGAAGTTTTGGGCTGATGAAGTTTCGGGTTCATGAAGTTTTGGGTTCATGAAGTTTCGGGTTCTTGATGTTTCGGGCTAATGAAGTTTTGGGTTTATGAAGTTTCAATTTCATAAAGTTTTGGGGTCATGAAGTTTCAATTTCATAAAGCTTTGGGGTCATGAAGTTTCGGGTTCATGAAGTTTTGGGTTCATGAAGTTTCGGGCTAATGAAGTTTCGGGTGCATGAAGTTTTGGGGTCATGAAGTTTCGGGTTCATGAAGTTTTGGGGTCATGAAGTTTCGAGTTCATGAAGTTTTGGGGTCATGAAGTTTCGGGCTAATGAAGTTTAGGGTTTATGAAGTTTATGGTATATGAGGACTTATAAAGTATCGGTTACACATTATTTGCACGAATTGGTGTCGATTTTTCAAACAGTGTTTTTTTCAAATGTTATAGCAAAAAGTAGATCTTTGACAGGTTTCCAAAGTTCAGAAAGCGTAAAAACTTGTTGGTGCAATTTTTATTTAGATGCTAAAAAAATTCGAACTCACTTAAACTTGCAGCTTCATCTTCATCTGTCGGCAGAGCAGCCTCGAAGCTGGAAGTCACTGGCTGATGCGTGACCAGGTTCCCTGTGCGGGTTATTAGCATTATTTCCCTATAAAAATGGCACACAAAATAGCCAAAGTCAGCATGATGAGTTAAGCGAAAAAGCACTTCTTAAGATTAATTGTTAACCTAACCATGGCTGGCATCTTAAAGCGAGTCAATATAAATCATGAACCAATCAGTCATTTAGAAGGCCTAAAATTGCGAAATTGCTGAAGCAAGCCGCTGTAATGGGAGCATGATGCGGCACTATTGATTTGCAAACTCCTTACCAAATTAATATGACATGCCACTATATCATAACTAATATTTACAACTAAATTACTGCTGCTCAAAAAGGCCATTTTTACAGGCTAGTTGATCTTAGTGTTGGAGGCTTGCACTTGTAGTTTTCCATTCTTTAAGCAATTAGGCGTTGTGAAAGTCTTATTAAGATTGACTAAAAATATTCGATATAAAAATTTAGCCAAAGCTTATGAGCTGTGCAATTCTGTCGTCATAGCAACGCTAAACTAACGTTTGTGCGCCAGTCTTTCTAGCTGTTTAAAACTCCATTAATCACCTGTCTCAGATTGCGCCTATTTTTAACAGCCCACTGAAATGTGAGAAAGCTCAACTGACCAGCAACTGATCAGCTGATAGATGCAGGAGCTACTGATCATGATGGCAGCTGAACACGACTCTCGAGTCGCTGCAAACTCGTTAAAAATTTAAGAGCATTATTTTCAGATAACACTGACTGTGATTAGTCTTCTCTGCTTGAATTCTAGTCTTCACTGACTTGCGTCCCAGTTTCCCCTCTAGGGAATTCGTCTAACAACTTCTAATAGTGCTCTCCTGCAGCCGCCGCGGTGCCTTCTGGCCAAATCCGCCGCATCATTCTCTTCTATTCCCTTATGCCGTTGGAGGGTGCATGCGTGCAATTGGAAATCAGAAAGATAGACTAATAGCTAGGTAAAGAATCAAACCAAACCAAGGGTGTCAGAGCGTCGGGCTTACGACGGAAACCTCGGGGGTTCGATTCCTTGAGCAAGACACTTAACTCAGCATTGCTTCAGTTCACCCGGCTGTAAAATGGGTGCCAGCATTAGCGGGGGTAATTGAGGATGTGTGTGGCGACCCCCCAGTCCTTGGACTGAACAGCCGTACGCAGCCTTCAGATTGCACATCTGCTCGTTAGGGAAGTTGTAATCAATTCTTACTATTACTATTATTATTATCGACCCAAAAACAAGTTTGAGCAAGACAACAAACAGGTCAATTTTCCTGCCAGTGTTGACGCAACTGTGTTGACAGGTCTTGGAAAGCACTCGAAGACTACTCACAGATATTCAATATTTTCATTGATTTATGCCAGAAGCCGACGAAAATTCAATATTTTTTGGATGGAAGTTGTGAGCACAAGGTGTAAAACTATAAATAGCAGATTTGTTTTATTTTAAATGTCACTCACAGGCATGAAAATCCCACTTGCTGCCAGAAACCAAGGAGGCGACTTCGGCTAGGAAAATGGCGAGCAGAGCAATACAAACAGAAGAGCTGCAATGCATTTTGGAGTTGGAATTGCAGACTGCTGATTATGCTTAAACTTCTGGCGAGAATAAGCTTTGTTTCAGCCGGGGTTGGAAGAAGTCTTATATGCATAGCTTGATGTTTCAGGATTTCTGTGCGAGACCCAGCCAATCCTGGCCTAGCGGTGTAAGGCATCAAAAAAGTAAACCACAGGATTTTGAAAAGGGATTTGTCTCTCTAGATAGGTTTCCTAGACACACTGAGACACAGAACAGATACATAGATAGATAAATTAAAAATACTCGCGATCAACTAGTATAAAAAGAAGAGAATTGTAGGAAGGAAAAGATAACTCGTTCGCTAGCTATAAGCTCAAAACGTGTTCGATAAACTATTCTCAGATCATTGCTCATTTTATTCTAAGAAGTATTGAAAGTCAGAATTGGGAATTCATGCAAAGAGAATTAATACTAAGAGTAATCGCTGTGACCCTCTAATCTCGGTAACGCCCAGACTGGAGAAAGAGAGAGAAAGTACATATACCAGTAAGACCGCTCAGGCCATATACTAAGAACGCTACCAGACCATATACTAAGAACGCTACCAGACCATATGCTAAGAACGCTACCAGACCATATGCTAAGAACGCTACCAGACCATATGCTAAGAACGCTACCAGACCATATGCTAAGAACACTACCAGACCATATGCTAAGAACGCTACCAGAACACTACTAAGAACGCTACCCAGAAAATATATAAGATTCTAAGAAACAGTTAGAAACATTAAGACAAGATTTAGTGTCAGCAGTAGAAATTTAATAAGGAAATTATTAAAGACCTGTTACAACTTGGTGGTGAAGTATATAGAGTACTAGTAAGAAGGAATAGCCCTAGTACAACTTGGTGTCAGCAGTTGAGATTTCTATAGAGAGCCAATACGCCTACGACAACTTGGTAGCAGTTAGTGGGATAGTTGGAGGACAGAAGTAAGCCCTACGACAGATAGATAGATAGATAGATAGATAGATAGATAGATAGATAGATAGATAGATAGATATATAGATAGATAGATAGATAGATAGATAGATAGATAGATAGATAGATAGATAGATAGATAGATAGATAGATAGATAGATAGATAGATAGATAGATAGATAGATAGATAGATAGATAGATAGATAGATAGATAGATAGATAGATAGATAGATAGATAGATAGATAGATAGATAGATAGATAGATAGATAGATAGATAGATAGATAGATAGATAGATAGATAGATAGATAGATAGATAGATAGATAGATAGATAGATAGATAGATAGATAGATAGATAGATAGATAGATAGATAGATAGATAGATTGATCGATAGGACTAGACAAGGCTAGATTAGAAGAGACTAGAATCCCGACTGGGCTGTCAGCCGCACGATAATTGCTGAAAGGATGTGGGCCTGCTTCACAGTCAATAGATGCTTCAGAACCTCTCTTTATCGAAGCAGTGATCCCGCTAGCTGATAAATTCTATCGAGCCCCCTTTTCTATTTGCACCGAGTGTCTGCACAATGCGCCAGTCAGGCGTGATTATTTCGGAAGTTGAAGCTGTTGGTTTTCTGAAATCACGGCCCTATCTATAGAGGCTGAATTTCCCTAATCCTTGGATCTTGTGCCTCTTTGCTGTATGGGCTGTGCCAGATGTCTCGAGAGGTCAGTCTGGCTTTTTCTTGCGGCAAAACTTTTCAGAAAGTTTTAGCTCTTGTTGCTTTCCCAATTCTGCTGCTTTTTCTTCTCTGACATTTTTTTGATCGAGGCTAAGCCAACCATGATAGCCTGGCGACGCCGATTGCCTGCTGCAGATGCACATCTTGTACTGAGATTTTGCTCAGTTCAGGCCGTGTTGAGAATGGGTTCAAGCTGACACAGCTGCTATAGAGTAATGCAATGCTGCAGAACTATGACACCGTTATCGTTTTAGATAAACGTTTGATATCTGCATGTGGCGTACATATGAATTCGGTGTGTCTCTTGGTTGGCGCCCCTGTCTCTTGGTGGACTCTCCTATCTCTTAATGGGCGTCCCTATCTCTTGGTGGGCACCCTGTCTCTTGGTGGGCGTTCCTATCTCTTGGTGGGCACCCTGTCTCTTTTTGGGCGCCCCTGTCTCTTGATTGGCGCCCCTGTCTCTTGGTGGGCGTCCCTGTCTTTTGGTGGGCGCCCCTGTCTCTTGGTGGGCACCCCTGTCTCTTGGTGGGCACCCCTGTCTCTTGGTGGGCACCCCTGTCTCTTTTTGGGCGCCCCTGTCTCTTAGTGGGCGTCCCTGTCTCTTGGTGTGCACCCCCGTCTTTTGGTGGGCGCTTTATAAAATTACTAGTATATGCATGCAGTATGAAAATTAACTGTGTTTAGCCCGGATCAAATTACTAAACGAATATAACAAATGTTTTTAATAGAGCTCTAATCAAAAAGAATTTTTACTGCAGCTGAACATGGCTTATACCAGTAAAATTGACTTCCAAGCCGAATAGTTTTATTTGTAGGCAACCTTCGGGCTCGTCGGAAAGCTGAAAAGTCCACAATGTGGGTTTTTTGCACCCCCGAAACCAAACGCTTGCCCCCCTCCCTACTACTAATTGAATTTCTTCACTGTCAGTCCTGCGGCAGTACCTGCATGTATATACACACACTCGTAACTAAGGCGGCAGTTGTCCGGCATGGTAATTGGTGTAACTTCTGGTGTCTACCAGTTCAAGAGGCAGGTAACAAGATTACTTCTTCTGTGTCTGCACCTGCTGCTTTCAAGCGGCGCAGACACAGATTGGCAAAGAAATTGGCCCGGCTACACTAGTAAAAAGCTCTAACGAGGCACGACTGCACGTTTTTGTGGTTGCTTGTTGTATACATGGCCATAAAATTTATATAATACGTACCAGTCTATGATCGAAAGTAGGGTATTATTAAAGAGATAGAGAGGGAGAGGAGGCAAAGAAGGAGAGAGAAGAGAGGGAGAGAGGGAGAGAGGGAGAGAGGGAGAGAGGGAGAGAGGGAGAGAGGGAGAGAGGGAGAGAGGGAGAGAGGGAGAGAAGAAGAGGTGGAGAGAGAGAGGGAGAGAAGAAGAGGTGGAGAGAGAGAGGGAGAGAAGAAGAGTGGAGAGAAAGAGTCAGAGAGGGATAAAGGGAGAGAGGGAGAGAGGGAGAGAGGGAGAGAGGGAGAGAGGGAGAGAGGGAGAGAGAGGTGGAGAGAAGGAGGGAGGGAGGAAGGGAGAGAGGGAGAGAGGGAGAGGTGGAGAGAAGGAGGGAGGGAGGGAGGGAGAGAGGGAGAGAGGGAGAGGTGGAGAGAAGGAGGGAGAGAGGGAGGGAGGGATAAAGGGAGAGAAGGAGAGTGAGACAAAATGAGGTAGAGTGGGAGGGGAGGCGAGAAAGGGAGATTGGTATAAAAAGTTCTGTCTTCTAAAGTAAGAAGGATATGACAGTCACAATGAAATAGCAGGTTTGTCTGCACAGAAAGCTCATCTTTTTGAGCTTAAAAAGTCGAATAACTCAATTAAAATTGGGAAAGGTGATTCAAAAGTTTCGAAGCCTTAATTAGTTTTAATTTAGAATATAATATTAAGAAAAAAGGCTTTCAGTACATTATGTAGGAAAGGTACGTTACATAAGGTGTAATAAATACGTATAGTTTTGACTGAAATTAAAAGTACATTGTCCGTATTTATTATTCAGTAATGCATACATGCATTATGTACTGCAGCTGAACATTAATGCTGTCAATGTCTGATACCATGAAATATACGTGAAATGAAAATGAAAATAAAAACAACTAATGGCCAATGCCAGTCTGAATCATCGTTAATCTACTGCAGGACAGATATTTTTCAAAACACGCGTGTTTTGACAACTAGCTAAAGTAGAAGGACGCTATTCTACAATATGAAAGCCGGTTTCGCATTAGCCTTCCGGACATCGAAATTCCAGGAGGGCTCGATTCCAAGTGCAGTCAAATTAATTTGGGCCTGAATTGGAATCTCGGCTTGGGTCTGGTCGAGCTATTACAACCCATGAGGGCCAACCCCCAAAGTACAATAAAGTGTACATGCCTACGATAAAATGAAGTTAGGGCCGTTTTACACTCATGTGTACGTGTCCGCAAGCTTGTGTGCCTGCTCAGGGGAGTCGGCTGAATATGCAATAGACAGTAATGCCATCGTCCCACAAGCAGCGCTGAGGCAATTCTGCCCATACCGCTGACTCCTGAGCACCTCCTGAGCACATGCAAGCGCGCCAATACTGTACGCAGGCTGGCACGTCAGGCATCAACACTAGCTCTCTGTGCTTTGGTGGTTGACCCTCATGAGTGTGTGCAAGCTGCACGATCTGCAACCGTATAAATAACGTCCTTTTACTTTAGTAGTACATACAAGTCTAGTAGTCTTTCGTATGCATCAGCCATCAGCAGCTGGTTTTTTGTCCGCAGCAGCCGTCCCGGTGCAGTTGCAGTACGGCAAAGCCAAATTGGTCGATAGCGCCGAAGACAGAACAATTGAACCCAGCGTCAGCAACACGATGCCGGCCATGACGCAGTTGATCATCTTTTTTCTCAGCTGATAATAGTAAATAACATTGCGCTCATTCTGTCTGGCAGTGAGGTTATCCTGCTCTTCATAGTGAGTGGGCACAGCGAAGCCAACAACCACCACGACGAGTCCAGCCAAGATGAGAGCCACGGCTATCCAGCTGACCAGCTCCAATCGCTGTTTGATTTTCGACTTCGAATCGTCGCTCGCGGCCGCTTGTTCACCAGTGGACATTCTCGGACACTATTGGAGGATCTGCACTGTTTAACCTAGGAGTTGGCGCTAGCAGATTAGTCCCGGTAGAGAGCGTAGCTTTATACGCCGTTTTCTGCGCGTCCACGCTGTTTCCCTTCGAGTTCAATGGCAGAAACGTTTGAATCGATATATTTGGCTTAAGCTCGGCTATGTTAGCTCAACCATGCTTACCCTGAACCTTATGCAAGAGAATCGATTGCTGTTAATGCCTGAATGTTACTGGGCTTAGAAGCAAGAAAGAGTTGAGTACGGTTGTTGCTGTGAATTCTTTGCTAAGACAATAAGTGGTCGTTTCGTCTTGCTCATTGTTAATTCTTTACAGAAATGCGTAGAAAATATACATATCAAATGTACACTTGCACAAGAAGCGTGATGATAAAATGTTTACTGCATCAGGATATAATTTCCGGAATCGAAATTCCTAAGGGAGTTCTGTAAGCTTGTTCGATCTCTACAATTTCCCGAAAGAAACCTAATAAACTTTTTCTTCTCTGAAGGGGTCGTCCAAAATTAAAATTAAACAAAGCTATTCCCTTCGGGGGATTTATTCTGACAGATTAACGGGAAAGCAGTTAAAACTAATGTGCACTCTACCGGTATGCAACAACCCCGCAACAACCCTGAGCTAAATACATTTATACTTGTCTACTTAATCAAGCAGCTATTTTATCCAATTGACGGTACTAAAGCTGTTAAAACGCTTGTATTTTAAGAACTGCTTTCTTATCAAGTCAAGCAAGTTCACCTAGCACATGTTTTTTTATTAGAGGCACGGGGGTTGTGTGCATCCTGGCGCACTTTAAGCGACATAGGCACACAACCGGCGAGAACCATTACTGCCCATTCCGCCTACTCCCCTGAGCAGGCACACAAGCACGGGGATACGTACGCAGGCAAACACTCACACAGGAGTGTACAACGGCCCTAACTTTATTTTTATCGTTAGGCATGTACACTTCACTGCGCCTTGGGGGGTTGGATCTCAAGGCCGCTAATTGCACGAGCAGAGCCAAGCCGAGATTCCAAATCAGCCCCAAATTAATGTGACTGCACTTGGAATCGAGCCTGGGTCGCTGGCACACCAGAGCAGCTGCGCTACCGCTGGGCTACGGCCTCCTTCACATAGCACATGAAAATTAAGCCAATTTGGTTGCGGTTAGCAGCTAATATACGCATATTCTTGAAAATAAAGGCTTATGTTTTGTCACCTAACTGCCGCGGGTCAACGCACTCAGTTCAAATATTTAATAACGGGTGTGCTACAGTGTACATAAAATTAGCATACATGTAGCTCGTATGTATATATTTTCTGACACGACAAGCAAACATTTAAACAATTAAGGATATGACAGAGTTGTTTTGATTCCGACAAAAGTGCAGGAGGGGGCAAATAAAGGATTTAAAGCCATAAAAAAACAGTGTCAACCAACGTAGCCCCTTGGTAGACCTACTCTGACAGAGAAATGACAAAATAAGTTACCCAGTTTGTTAATTGTAGTTAAATAAAATCAAATAGCCTTCTTTAGTAAAGAGGATTTTTAAAAAGGTCGGACGGAGCAGGAAAAAACTAAGGCACAAAAACAACTGTAAACTAGTTAAAATGATTAAAAAACAATCTATATCAAGTGGTCTTTTACTGACGTATCTGATGCTATTAAAGAATGCATATATTATACTTGCAGTAGTTAATATAGTGACATCGAATTTCCTTTAGCATCCCGAAAGTCCCGACTTGATGTCGTTCAGCCAGAATGAAAATCTAATCATTTTGGGAATAAATTAGATCACAAAATGTGTCAATAGTTCAAATTAATTGGTAATAAATATAACAATTGATTACACCTGCCCTAATAGGCAGATGTGCAACCGACAGCTCAGCCACAGCTATTGCGCGGCGCATCTGAAGGCTGCGTACGGCTGTTCAGTCCAAGGACTGGGGGGGGGGTTGCCACACACACCCTCAATTACACGCCCCAACCACCAGGCTCGAACCCCTCAAATCAGTTATACATATTCAAACTTTGATGATTAATATGTCTGCCTGTTATTACGCTCGCTGCAAGCAGTATAAAAGCGTCATAGCCATTTAGCTGTCAATGCACGCGTGTTTAACCAAAAACAGAAACGGAGCTCGTTTCTTAGAATCCCAACGCAGCTCAGTGCGCGGAAACGGGCCTCCTGTGCCGCCGGACTCGCCTCGGCTTGCTTGGATTGATGCAGTCCTTCATGGCGCTGCCCCTCGATCTATAGGCCGTGTTCCACGCCTGCGGTGGCACGTGCGGCTTCGGCGGCAAGTCCGATGGCAGCTGGCCGTACTTCTGCAGAAGGTTCTTCGTCACCACCGCTCGCTCCCTGTTGGCGTACTCCTGCGTGTGAGACAAAGGAATGAAAACTTTGCGAATGCGAAAATTTGCACGTAAACCCTTTTGAGACAAAAACTTTAAATAGACTCAATTGTATGATGTATACTTTTACATGTAAAATAAATTTTTGACTCGAACATTTTCCAGTCGAATTTTCGATCTAAACAGCCCTCATTTAAGCATTGGCATCACATCAACTCATTTGAGCATTGGCATCACATCGATCAACTCACTTGAGCATTGGCATCACATCGATCAACTCACTTGAGCATTGGCATCACATCGATCAACTCACTTGAGCATTGGCATCACATCAACTCACTTGAGCATTGGCATCACATCGATCAACTCACTTGAGCACTGGCATCACATCAATCAACTCACTTGAGCATTGGCATCACATCAACTCATTTGAGCATTGGCATCACACGATCAACTCACTTGAGCATTGGCATCACATCGATCAACTCACTTGAGCATTGGCATCACATCGATCAACTCACTTGAGCATTGGCATCACATCAATCAACTCACTTGAGCATTGGCATCACATCGATCAACTCACTTGAGCATTGGCATCACATCAATCAACTCACTTGAGCATTGGCATCACATCGATCAACTCACTTGAGCATTGGCATCACATAAATCAACTCACTTGAGCATTGGCATCACATCAACTCATTTGAGCATTAACATCTCAGCAGGCCCATTTGAGAATTTGCATTTGGCCCGTCTAATATGTTGCTAGGGAACTGAAATTTCTACCAAAGCCTCACTTCCGAAAAGTGCACGTACCTATATAGGTATGGTTTAATGCGTCTTTTAATTCACACCACCTCAAAGAGAGACATACCTGAGCCTCAGGTCGCACTTTCGGTGCAGGTGGCGGATCGGGAGGCATCTGCCGATAGTTGTACTGCTCGCTAGTCAGTGTACCCTGCAGCTTGCTGGCCACCTCGCCACCGCCCAGCCGAACCCTCGGCGCCGGCTGCGGCTCCGTCTGCGGCCCGCCGTAGAAGGTGCCCCGCATCCCGGCGCCCTCTCTGGCCGCCGTCTCCTGCGCCTCAGGCCGCACGCGCGGCGCCGGCTGCGGATCCGGCTGAGCGCCGCGACCGGGCGCAAACAGCTGCGCAGTTTGGCCGCGATTCCTAGACGCGTTCTGCTCGGCCGCTTCGCCTTTGATCACGCGACCGGCCGGGGCCGGGTCCTGCGCACCGGCCCGAATGTTCTCCGACTGGTTGAACACGGCCGACATGCAGCCGCCGCGCGATCGGTCGTAGTTCTCGCGGCTCTCCTGCGACGCGCCGAGGCGAAGGCTGGGCGGCGGTGTGCGCGACCGCTCCTCTTGGTGAATGAGCCGGCCAGCCATTCCGCGGCCCTTCTCCAGATTCTCCCGGGCCGCTGCGGATGGACAGCGCACCTTGCCGGGTTCGTCCGTGGGGTAGTTGGCCCTGGGCGGCTCCATGAATCCGTACGTGCCTCTCTGGTTGCGCCTGTAGAACTCCTTGCTGTCCTCGGTCGGACACTTGGGATTCATCTCTGGCTGGTAGAAGCGCTCCTTGCTCGGATTGAGTACTTTGTCCATCTCAGTGTGCGTCTGCTTGCGCTGGATTTCGGCGAACCTGCCGTCGATGGCGCTGCCCCTTGGCTGCTGCTTCTCGGTGCGTTCGGCATTCTCTGGCCTGTAGTCGAAGTTCGCTTTCACGGCGCTGCTGCGCGAGCGTTCACCGTTTGCCACAACGGCTGCCTTGTCCCAGCCGGTGCGAACCTTCGGGCTGTGCACTTTAATGGGCTTGCTGCGCTTCTTTGGCTCGGTTGTAGCGCCAAAACCGTTGCTTTCAGGGGCTCCGTGCAGCTTGAAACCGTATTTGTCCGGCTGATAGTAATCTTCGGCAAAGTCTACTGAGGTTTTCATGGTCCTTCCATAGACGCCAAGGCCGTTTTGATTGCCGTTTGTTCTGCTGATTGAAGCCATATGACTATCTGCTGCGGCTTTGGAGTCCAAAGCCGTTCAAATTCCAAATAAGTTCTCCGCTTCTTTGTAGCCTTTCTTATTTGTTTGACTAAATAAACTGCGAAAAGAGAGCTCTGCGGCTTTCGGGTCTACCGTTCCGGCTTTCTTGACAGCGGCAGGAAATACACACCCTTGGAGCAGCCTCGATCGCTCAGCAGCAAAACGTACGTACACTGACTGCAGTGCCTCATTTAAGTCTTATTGCCTACCGGTGTTATGCGGCCACCCCTTTGCTGCTTTTGCCTTAGCGCACTGCTGGAATAGAGGGAGAGAGAGATTGCATGCGCGTGAGCACAGAAAGAGAGACAGACATTATAGAAAGAGGCTGCGTACTGTCGCCCTATCTGTAGCCAACCCCATGTTGCTAGGGGGACCACCTTTCTACCCTTTTTGGGGTAGTAAGACTGTGACGGTAAGCGGGAGAGAGAGAGAGAGAAAGGGATGGTGGAGAGCTCTACGAGCGGGGTTGTCACTGAGCAGCCAGGTGTGTTCGTGAGAGCTGCACTGACTCACTGTCGCTCCATTCATTTGCTTTGCCCCTCCTCTCAGCCCTCTCCCCGCCTCCTAAGTCTAGTTGGAATTCAGAGCTGCGAGTACAATAGATAGAGCAGCAAACTGTGCCTGCTTACTTGCCGTGTATTCGAGTTGTGATCTGGTATTATTATAGTTCAATACTAAAGGTAAGGTTAATCAATAGTCACATTAGCATGGCGCTAGTGGAATCGTCTAAGGACCAGGCGCAGAGCAACTATTTGAAGAATCGCGGCAATCCGGGCCAATGGTTTCAGCACAAGGCCGATTATCGAGAGCCGCAGCCAGCGCCGCGGGTTCGGCCCGAGGCTCAGGAGATTGCTCAAAAGTGCGTTTTTAAAATATTTTTTCTCGGCTAAATATCTCATCGGGTAGCTGATTTATATAACCATTTGACTCATGGAATGTTGGAGTGGCGTGTCTCTCACGCCGCGATCCCTGGTTCGATTCCGCGCGCGGCCGCATTCATTTGTGGCTTGTGAGCGCCAAACAATTGGCTGAGAGGTTGTCTGCGTTTTTAACTCACGACGGGTCAACCCCGAAGACACAGAGAGTGTACATGCCTGATGATTAGAAAGTCAGGGCTGCTGTACACCCTGCGTGAGTATGCGTGAGATTGTGTATGAGTATGCGTGAGATTGTGTATGAGTATGCGTGAGATTGTGTATGAGTATGTGTGAGATTGTGTATGAGTATGCGTGAGATTGTGTATGAGTATGCGTGAGATTGTGTATGAGTATGCGTGAGATTGTGTATGAGTATGCGTGAGATGCGTGAGATTGTGTATGAGTATGCGTGAGATTGTGTATGAGTATGCGTGAGATTGTGTATGAGTATGCTGTGTATGAGTATGCGTAAGATTGTGTATGAGTATGCGTGAGATTGTGTATGAGTATGCGTGAGATTGTGTATGAGTATGCATGTATGAGTATGCGTGAGATTGTGTATGAGTATGCGTGAGATGCGTGTGTATGAGTATGCGTGAGATTGTGTATGAGTATGCGTGAGATTGTGTATGAGTATGCGTGAGATTGTGTATGAGTATGCGTGAGATTGTGTATGAGTATGCGTGAGATTGTGTATGAGTATGCGTGAGATTGTGTATGAGTATGCGTGAGATTGTGTATGAGTATGCGTGAGATTGTGTATGAGTATGCGTGAGATTGTGTATGAGTATGCGTGAGATTGTGTATGAGTATGCGTGAGATTGTGTATGAGTATGCGTGAGATTGTGTATGAGTATGCGTGAGATTGTGTATGAGTATGCGTGAGATTGTGTATGAGTATGCGTGAGATTGTGTATGAGTATGCGTGAGATTGTGTATGAGTATGCGTGAGATTGTGTATGAGTATGCGTGAGATTGTGTATGAGTATGCGTGAGATTGTGTATGAGTATGCGTGAGATTGTGTATGAGTATGCGTGAGATTGTGTATGAGTATGCGTGAGATTGTGTATGAGTATGCGTGAGATTGTGTATGAGTATGCGTGAGATTGTGTATGAGTATGCGTGAGATTGTGTATGAGTATGCGTGAGATTGTGTATGAGTATGCGTGAGATTGTGTATGAGTATGCGTGAGATTGTGTATGAGTATGCGTGAGATTGTGTATGAGTATGCGTGAGATTGTGTATGAGTATGCGTGAGATTGTGTATGAGTATGCGTGAGATTGTGTATGAGTATGCGTGAGATTGTGTATGAGTATGCGTGAGATTGTGTATGAGTATGCGTGAGATTGTGTATGAGTATGCGTGAGATTGTGTATGAGTATGCGTGAGATTGTGTATGAGTATGCGTGAGATTGTGTATGAGTATGCGTGAGATTGTGTATGAGTATGCGTGAGATTGTGTATGAGTATGCGTGAGATTGTGTATGAGTATGCGTGAGATTGTGTATGAGTATGCGTGAGATTGTGTATGAGTATGCGTGAGATTGTGTATGAGTATGCGTGAGATTGTGTATGAGTATGCGTGAGATTGTGTATGAGTATGCGTGAGATTGTGTATGAGTATGCGTGAGATTGTGTATGAGTATGCGTGAGATTGTGTATGAGTATGCGTGAGATTGTGTATGAGTATGCGTGAGATTGTGTATGAGTATGTGTGAGATTGTGTATGAGTATGCGTGAGATTGTGTATGAGTATGCGTGAGATTGTGTATGAGTATGCGTGAGACTGTGTATGAGTATGCGTGAGATTGTGTATGAGTATGCGTGAGATTGTGTATGAGTATGCGTGAGATTGTGTATGAGTATGCGTGAGATTGTGTATGAGTATGCGTGAGATTGTGTATGAGTATGCGTGAGATTGTGTATGAGTATGCGTGAGATTGTGTATGAGTATGCGTGAGATTGTGTATGAGTATGCGTGAGATTGTGTATGAGTATGTGTGAGATTGTGTATGAGTATGCGTGAGATTGTGTATGAGTATGTGTGAGATTGTGTATGAGTATGCGTGAGATTGTGTATGAGTATGCGTGAGATTGTGTATGAGTATGCGTGAGATTGTGTATGAGTATGCGTGAGATTGTGTATGAGTATGCGTGAGATTGTGTATGAGTATGCGTGAGATTGTGTATGAGTATGCATGAGATTGTGTATGAGTATGCGTGAGATTGTGTATGAGTATGTGTGAGCATGTATGAGTGCGTGCCTGCATAACTGCATTGTCGCGTTTAATATGCTCAGGAGTCGGCGGAATGAGCAGAATTGCCTCGCAACTGGTGCTAGGACGATGTCAGCTGGGTGACCACAGTTAGATACGTATTGCATATTTTTGTCGGATAAAGCCAAATTAACAAAACTCGGTTTAATCAAACCGAAGTTGCGGTAAATTCAGTAAAATGTGTAAATTGGAAGCTGCTATCTGGCTCTAGATCGCTGCTTATAGTCAAAATTATTTAGCTACATAGCATTGCTTCTTACCATCAGAAACAAGCCGACAGTCGGCGAGGTGTTCCACAACTACCGCCTGCCGCCGGACGACGCGCCGGCGCCAGTTCGACTGCGCGACGAGGACGCCAGACGCATCGCCGACAAGTTCAACAACCAGGAGGACAAGTGGTTCGACTTCCACGGCAATTACGCGTTCAGGCCGAAGCCGCGTCCAGTTAAAGTTTATCCACCGTCTAATGTGGAGCTGATGCAGCGTGCCAACCAGGCTCGCGAGGGCGACTGGTTCGATCACAACAAGAAGCCGGACCCGCAGGCGGCGCCCGGGCCAAAGTGCACGTCCGAGGCTGGACGCGAGATCGCCAGGTCGATGCGCTCCCAGGCCGACTGGTACCGACACGACGCCCGACCGACTACGGCGCCTTCAACGCGCCCGTCCTCGCGGACTAGAGGCGAAGGCGCTGAATACGCCGAGCGGAACCGGCACGGGACTGGCACTGACTGGATGACGCGCAAAGTAGATCCGGCTGAGGATGGTGTTGCTGTGTACGGCCACCGGTGCCCCACCAGCAGCTCGTTGGCCAACTACGAGGCCTCTTCGAAGGTAATTGAGAGTTGAATAGCGCTGCCGATGCTTTATCGTTGATTTGAAACATTTTGGTAGTCTTCATTAGCGCCAATACTCTCATTGTTTATCATCTGTATTCGATATTCCTCCTTATATCTTCTAGCTCGTACTAAGAGCTTATTCTATAGTCTTTCCTTCTTGGCCTCATGCCAAACACTCTCCTAAAATTCCTTTATCTCACCTCTCCTCATCTCTCTCAATCTTTCCCCTATCTCTTTTCCGTTTCTCACTATCTCTCCCCATCTCACCCATCCCAATTTCTCACTGCGCTGCAACATTGAACCTGATCGCTGCAGGGCTCGCAGATGCGCGACTGCTTTGATTATTCACGCGGCGCCAGCCACCAAGAGCCACCAGTCGCGGCCGCCAAGGTGAAGGGCGACTTGGCCCAGGAGGTGTACCAGCGCAACACCCGCGGGCACATCGGCGTGAGTTCGTCGGCAGCATCGGCGGCCGAGCAGGCAGCGGATGCTCGGGTTGTCAGGAAGACCAGGCCGGAGGCTGAAGAGTTCGCCAACCGAGCCAAAGGCCAGATGTCGCAGTGGTTCAACCAGGAACAGAACCGGCAGTACAGCTCGCCACGGCCTCAGCCCAGAGTTCGTCCGGGGCCCGCCCAGGAGGTTGGTGTAGTTTGATCCGTACTTTTAAAGGGAATGAAATCATTGAGGGTGCTTTTAATTTGGTCCCTCAGGTTTTATTTGGATTTAACTGGATTTAAGTGTAATCGATGGGATTTAAGTGGAATCAATGATGTTTGAGTGGGATCAGTGGAATTCAAGTGAGATCAATGATGTTTGAGTGGGACCAATAATGTTTGAGTGGGATCAATGGGATTCAAGTGGGATCAATGATGTTTGAGTGGAATCAATGCGGATTCAAGTGGGATCAATGATGTTTGAGTGGAATCAATGGGATTTGAGTGGAATCAATGATGTTTGAGTGGAATCAATGGGGATTCGAGTGGGATCAATGGTGTTTGGGTGGAATCAATGGGGATTCGAGTGGGATCAATGGTGTTTGGGTGGAATCAATGGGGATTCGAGTGGGATCAATGGTTTTTGAGTGGAATCAATGGGGATTCGAGTGGGATCAATGGGATAGGACAAAAGTAGCATGCTTTCTTCCAAAGCAGTATTGAGGTTGCTGAGTACCTTGACACGAACTGGTTTTCTTATAAAATTTTCCAGAAACAAAATGCTGACAATTGTTGCAACGCACTACTGATATAAAAGCTGCGCATTTAACTGACGGAATGGCCCATATTGATTATTTTGTTTGAATTTATTCAACAGGGAGTGGATGGAGGCTGACTTAGCCTGGAGGCACCAAAATTTTCCGGGATCTCGTCCTGGTTTTTACACCCATAAGGGCCAACCCCCAAAGGCACAAAGTGTTGTGTCGTGGCAAGGAGCCCGTAAAAGGGCCGTTTTTCTGACTAACTAAATAGGGTATTTTTTTCTTACTACTCTACTTAAAGTAGTGCAGTTCATAAATCATTCGTATAATGTATTTTGGAATCACGTGACATTTTGGGGTTTCTAATTTATTAATCGTGTAATAATTTATTGTTAGATGTCAAATATAAGCGTGGGTTGTCCTAAGGGAGCTCTTGTTCTGGTTTTCCGGCAAAAGTCTTACCTGCCTAAGTACTCGTTTGTTTTTCCTCTGTTAGTCTATCGAGACAGCACAAAAGGTGCAGAATTGCTGTCAGCAATGGTTGTGAGACGCTGTCACCGAAGGCCTTGCGCCAGGGTGGCCCCAGGCTTCCTGAAAATATTGATTCCATTGTCCCCCTATCGCACCATCACTCTAAACAGGCGGCCGAGCGCAACCGGGGCGTCATGGACAGTTGCCTAGGCGACACAGACTACCGGGCTCCGCCGAAAGATCACAAGACGCACGAGCGCGCGCTAAAGTCCGACGTAGCCAAGGAGCTCGCAGCCAAAGGCCGCGGCGACGCCGCCAAAGCCCTGCTGGGCAGCTCGAATATGCCACCGGAACCGCCGCGCAAGTCGAAGGCAACCTCCGGCTTGGCAGAGGAACACGCGGCGAGGAATCGCGGCACGGCGTCGCTGGTTATCACTGGCGCCGCGGCGCCATCATCGGCGCGTGCCGGGCCCCGCGTCCGGCCTGAGGCGGCCGAAACCGCGCAGAAGTACAGGGGCGGCGACTTCTTCAAGACCATGCAGATGAAACCGCCGAGTGCTCGTTGAACAATTGGAAATTCTGAGCCATTGTGATTGACAGCTCGTTCGATTCTGTGTGTACTTTTGTTTAAAAGTTGTAGCTATTATGCCTTTTAGTTTACGTTGTAATTCTTCTTTTTGAATTCTATTAACTTAACGTTGAATTCCTCCTTAAAATAAACGACACAGAAACCTTAACAAATTATTGTTCTCACTGCATCACGCAGCCGGTCTCGATTGAACAGCATGGAGTGCTAATAGGAGTTTGGATTAGAAAGCATGGAGTGCTAAAAGGAGTCTGGATCGGATAGCAGCTACTAGGTCTGAATCGCATGGAGTGAGGATTCTGGATTGGAAAGCATGGAGTGCTAATAATTATGGAGTGCTAATAGGATCTGGATTGGAAAGCATGGAGTGCTAATAGGAGTCTGGATTGGAAAGCATGGAGTGCTAATAGGATTCTGGATTGGAAAGCATGGAGTGCTAATAGGAGTCTGGATTGGAAAGCATGGAGTGCTAATAGGAGTCTGGATTGGAAAGCATGGAGTGCTACTAGGAGTCTGGATTGGAAAGCATGGAGTGCTAAAAGGAGTCTGGATCGGATAGCATGGATGGAGAGCTACTAGGATTCTGAATCGGATAGCATGGAGTGCTAATAGGATTCTGGATTGGAAAGCATGGAGTGCTAATAGGAGTCTGGATTGGAAAGCATGGAGTGCTAATAGGAGTCTGGATTGGAAAGCATGGAGTGCTAATAGGAGTCTGGATTGGAAAGCATGGAGTGCTAATAGGAGTCTGGATTGGAAAGCATGGAGTGCTACTAGGATTCTGAATCGGATAGCATGGATGGAGAGCTACTAGGAGTCTGGATTGGAAAGCATGGAGTGCTAATAGGAGTCTGGATTGGAAAGCATGGAGTGCTGATAGGAGTCTGGATTGGAAAGCATGGAGTGCTGATAGGAGTTTGGATTGGAAAGCATGGAGTGCTAATAGGAGTCTGGATTGGAAAGCATGGAGTGCTAATAGGAGTCTGGATTGGAAAGCATGTAGTGCTAACAGGAGTCTGGATTGGTTAGCATGGAGTGCTAACAGGAGTCTGGATTGGTTAGCATGGAGTGCTAATAGGAGTCTGGATTGGTTAGCATGGAGTGCTATGCTAATGAGATTCTGGATTGGAATTAAGCATGGAGCGCTATCACGAGTCAGGATTCAATGTTCTCTAACCAGTGCTTTCCGTTAAAAGTTTTTACTTATCACAGAGTGAGAATTGTTTAAAATCACACTACCCGTTTGCTCTGGCCAAAATAGCCTTTTTACTTTTTGAAATAGTTCGTTAAATATCAACTGATATTTTTATTCATTTAACCTAAAGTTATCCTGAGTGTAAAAGAGCTATTGAAGCATTCTTTGGCTTCAGGAAATCATAGAAAACAAACTGATGTCATTACGCTTAGTGCGTATATACACGCCATTGGCAAAGGAAAACTCATTTTTTGAAACATAAAAATGTAAATTACTTTTGTTTATAATATCGAGCTTAAAACTCCGAGTAAAATTTGATTGTTAATTCGAAAATGACATGGTTTTTCTTAACTAGAGCCGTGGTTGAGGTGAGGTGAGGAGGGGTTGGTATGAGAATACTGCTAGTTAGAACATTTTTCTTCAGTGTAGTGCTTCCTATAAACAAGCTAGATAAAGGAATTAAGCATAACTTCAAGGTAAACTAGCTACCCATTTTTTTCTAACGAAGACCTGTCGCAATGCAAACTTCACGTAGCTATGCCATGGAAATAACAAACTTTTTCTTACAACCTATCCAAGAGACAGTATTACCGAATTAGATGCAGCTTGGCAGCCCATATCGTAAAACAGACATGTCGATGGTTAGTCGTGTATATGGTTTTGGAGGTAGAAATGATCAGCTGTAGGTTAAAGTGTGTCTTCCACAATTTGAACTTCAATTTTGGCAGCAAAATAAACTGAACGGCAAAGTGTAACAAACGAACAAGAAGGCAAGATTTCAGCACTAAGCACGGTCACTAACACTGTTACTGTTGTTCACTGAAAACCAACAGTGATTAATGTCATTGCAGGTGAAACAGAGGGGTCCATAGCGCAGCACGTGTTCGTGCCGCTGCTGAAAGGGGTGGACCTGTAGACACTGCCTCCATTTGAGCCGTCGAAATGCGTCCAGGCGACGACGCTGCTGCTGTAGCGTCTCACCAGCCTGCACTGTAGCCTGCCTGTCCCAAATCTCCTTTAAGGTGCGTGGGTCAGTCAGACGCCTCGTTAGATCTGCTTTCAAACAGGAGATTGGCACCTCCGCAGCTTTCCATTCAGTTTACTGTGTTGCCAAAATTGAATTAAGTCACTTTTGACGAAGTCGCGATTCAAAGGTATACTGTCGATTCAAAGATATATATATATATATCCCAAGCCAACTACTGATACTTGGAGGAAGCAATTCAATCCATTGCGGCGGGCGAATCAACAACAAACAACGAAGTATGCAGTCCCCTTCAATAGCAAGTCGTCAATAGCTTGATTCTCTCGCTAAAAATTAATTTGCTTGCTGCTAGGCTCTATTGGCTTGACAAATGGTTGCAGCTCGTATTACAAAACGTACAGAACCATGTAACACCTAGATGACTTTAGCTAGAGTTTTTAACCTTTAAAATTAACACCTCATGAAATCGAATGTCAATAATCTGTTTTAGACGACTATAGTTCATAGTGTCACAGTCTCTTACTGCTTGCAAGTGATCCTTCGTTAGATCTGCGCAACAAGGTACTTCCACGTGGCTCGCCACAAAAATCTCTGTACGGACTCGTCGCCTGGCATTGATTGACCGTCGGGCTTTCGTCGCACGGTCAGGAAGATGTAGTCGTTGGCCACTGGTGGCAAAGCCGTGTTGCGGTTTAGCTCGCCGAATTCATGCCCTTTCCAGGTATCTACGAGGCTCAGTCCCGCTGTTGTCACCGCGGCTCCTGTAAAGAAGTCCCCTGCTGACCAACCGGGGACGAGCGGATGGAGGGCTTGACTGCAGCCAAGCATTTGAGCCAAGCTAGACGATGTCGCCACGAAACCGGTTGAAGCGCAGTGCGGCAGCGTTTTTATCTTGGCTTTGACGCCTCTAAGTATCCGCCGACCTATGAAACGAGGCAACGGTTTGCGATCGCGCTTGATATTGCAGTAGAGAAACTCCTGCATTGGAGACCTATCAAGAAAGGTGGCCAGATGCACCGTGTCCACGAACGTGTCATCGGATAACTTGGTGACAAACTTCGCCGTCGGACAATAATTTAGGGCCCAGTGCAAGCTTAGAAAGTCTTTCTCCAATCTCTTCGAAACCCTATCGGAAAACTCCCCGAGAACAATGTCACGATAGCTGCGGCTCTCCTGTAGGATTGCAACTCGCTCGCCGCTGCCCTCAGGCAAGCCGGTGACGAACACCAATCGGACAATGCTGTCCCTGACATTGTTCAGCGATCCATAGGTGCTCCTAATGAGCTCTCTGCGCTCGTAGTGCGACCAGTGCGACTGGACCAAGATAAGAATATCAACTTCGCTGGTACATACACTCTGCTCAACATGGCGATACTTTACTTTGGCAAACGGGTTGGAAAAAACTTCTGCCACGGCGTTTCGACACTTGAGCCTGGAATCCTCTTCAAGCTGCCTTAAGCGCGCACGCGTGTCTCGAGCCTGTGAGTTTCAGTAAGATTATGGGTGCATTAGTGTACTAAAGAGAGAAAAGAATCCACTAAGAATTTTTGGACTTTAACTTCGCTGATTAAGAGAGGTCAACATGCTGTTCATCAGCTTTACCTTTCGTGACAGATGCCGGGGCTTGACTTCCATCGCTCTGATAGGTTTTTGCGTTGTCAGCGGCGCATCCTGCAGTTGGCCATCGTTGATGTTCTCGCCGACGAACGGCTCCTCGTCGACGAAGTCATCGGACTTTGCAACTCGTTGTCGCTTTCTGGCGAGTCGAGCTTTTGCCAGTCGAATTCGGCGCCTCCAGCCGCCACCGCCGCCGCGCTGCTCCAGGTCATGTTGCAACCTTAGTAGCCGTTGACGCTGCCTTCGGGCACTCCAATCCGCGCCTTCTGACTGATCATATTCATCGAATTCGCTGGAAAACGCTTCAAGCGGGTCTGGCGCAGAGTTCACCCGGCCGTACTTCACTGACATATAGACGCTGTAGAACAGAGTGGAGAATACTAGCAGCATAAACATGGCCGCCATGGTGAGACAGCAGCAGATTGAAATCTTGGCGACGTTTAGCATCAAAAAGCGAAGGCACTTCACGCAGCCGCGCTTAGCCAAACTTTGCAGCTGGCAGGCTGCCCGCAGCGGCGCAGCAAGAAGCCTGTTGGCTCGCATTTGCCTCGCTCAGCTGGGGTGCTCAGTGTTGGGAGCAATATTACACTGGCTCTTGGCTTTTTGCAACTGATTTTTATGATGACACACTCTGCCTGATAAGAATAAAGGTTTGCGATTCGAATAACTGATGGAGAATTTTATCTTTGAAGTCTTTTGTGAGCAGATAAGCTCTATGCGGAGCTCTCTTTATCAGGAATCCATAGAATCTGCCGCACGTGTCCCTCTAAAAAGAAATTCCAGATTCGCCAGTGACTGCTTCCTAATCACTGGATACCCAAACCAGCACAATGATAGCTCTTTGTGTTTTTCCTCTCCACCCAGCCTCTATGCTTTAACATCGATCGATTTTCTCTGTGCACAGCCCACATGTCCAAAAACTGCTAAGCGAGGGCGTTGCCGTCACAAATATTTTTTTACCTTCTAAAGCCTAAAAGCTTGTAAAGAGACGATGGTGAAACCCCATTGAGCGCTATGTGTTCTCTAGAGCATAACAAATGCACTGGCAATGCGACAAATAAACGTTCCTTCTAAGAAATCGAGTGAAGCGTCCTACTTTAGTTGTCCATGGCCTACTATGGCCAATATATGTTGTCACGGATTGAACACGGACTTCACTGTGAGGATCAACTATTGTAGGGACCATTAATAATAGAATTAATGTTAGATTAGGTTATGAAGTTAGAAATTTACAGTGTTATCAGAACGTGGTGGTGTGGCAGTTTTGGACGGCGACAAGTGCTTAATGATGGCATTGTAAAGGGTGAGTGCAGGCCGCCTTAAAAATCTGCTTCAACTTTAAAGGGTCTTTTTGTTTTTATGTGGGGCGGGGATCCAACTGCATCCAGTATTAAGCCATTTCATCAGATGACGCTCGTGCAAGAAAGGTCCGTGAAAATCGGCCAGAATTGCAAGTCTAGGAACGGCACATCATGCGACGATATGAACGTTGCGTGGGAGGGGGGAATTTATTATAAAAATTCTTCGATTTTAGTTGCTTGTCTGTTACTTCTCAAATTCTACTACCCAACACTTGCTTAATCGCATCTGCTTACCCGTTAGGATTAAGGGTGAGCCTGAGCGCTACCATGTCTTATTGATATATAGGTCCTCGACCTAGCTATACATAAGCTAGGATACAATAGAGCAATAGTAGCAGTCAATTGGCAGAAATTTTCAGATAATACTATAGTCTCAGATTTTGCTAAGCAAGATACTTAACTCTGCATTGCTTCAGTTCACCCAGCTGTAAAATGGGTACCAGCATTAGCTGAGGTAATTGAAGGTGTGTGTGGCGACCCCCCAGTCCTTGGACTGAACAGCCGTACGCAGCCTTCAGATGCGCCGCGCAGTGGCTGCGGCTGAGCTGTCGGTTGCACATCTGGCCATTAGGGCAAGTGTAATCAAGTATTATCAATATTATTGTTATTATTATTAATATTATTATTATTATTATTACTATTATTAGGACGAAACCACTAAATATTTTCAGAGTTTCCTGATCCATCGTCTGATAATTTAATTTATCTAATCGCTAATGTGTTTATCTGATTTAAGATGAGGATCAGTGGGAGGCAGAGAGGGTTAATAATTATTAATCATATGAAAGTTCTTAGTAATGCGTCTGACAAAAGACTTCACTAGAGATTTATCGGACTTCATGGAAGGCTGAGATTGACAAATGTCAAGAGCTCAACTTTTGCCTCCTCTCAGACGTGGCATCCACCAGCCTGACAGACAGGGGCGCCAACCAAGAGACAGGGGAACCCAATGAGAAACGGGGGGACAAACCAAGCCTAGCAAGTACCAGGCTGTCGTCAGCAAGTTTAAGACATGCGGTCTTCAGTCGTTCATCAGCCGCGGGGTGTTAGACCAGAGACTAGAGAGTAAATAATATTAATAAAATATTTAACTAAACCCGCCTAAATAAACAGATGTGCAACCGACAGCTCAGCCGCAGCCACTCCGCGCTGAAGGCTGCTTACGGTTGTTCAGTCCAAGGACTGGAGGGCCGCCACACACACATTCAATTACCTCAGCTAATGCTGGCACCCATTTTACAGCTGGGTGAACTGAAGCAATGCAGAATTAAGTGTCTTGCCCAAGGACACAATCGTTCCAGTGGGATCGGAAATCGAACCCCCAGAGATTATTTAGAGAAACTGTTGAGAGAAACTTATGTTCGTCCTTATAACGGTGGCCCTTGCGCGAAGAGTTCTCTGGTTTCTGCCGACAGTCTTGTATGCGCAAGTTAATACGTCAATTTCCAAGTCTTGGGGTTTGTAAAGAAAGCAGGATATGACCTCTACCACTGCATAGTACAGCGCCACCTTCTAGCTGTCAGACAGGATGTGGTATATGCGCATATAAAGTATATTTCGGAAGTCGGTAACGGATTTCGGAGTTGGTAACGGAAGTCGGATGTAACATTGGCGACGAGGATTCTTCAGAAGAAGACAAAATGACTGCGCCAAATACTGCTTCGAAAATCAGCACATTTGATCCGGCACGACCTGAAAGGTGGACTGTATACGAGGAGCGTCTGGAAAAATACTTCATCGCTAAATCCATCACCAAAGAGGAGATTAAGCGAGCCGAGCTCATCACAGTAATTGGTGAAGACTGCTATACGTTGCTCAGAGACTTACTGTCTCCAGACTCCCCGAAGGACAAATCCTACGATGATTTAATTGAAAAGTTACGAACGCATTTCACCCCAACGCCGAAAAGAATCGTCGAGAGATACAACTTTCATCACCGAAGCCAGCAGGAAGGCGAATCCATTGCAGAGTACGTCGCGCAGCTACGGAAGTTGGCGGCGACCTGTTCGTTTGGAGGCTTTTTATCGGAGGCGATCAGAGACAGACTGGTTTGTGGACCACGAAGCAAGCTGACACAGCAAAGGCTGCTGCAGGAGGACGATGTTTCACTGGACGACGCAGTTAAAATCTCGACAGCAATCGAAATCGCAGAGAAGGGTGCAATGCAGATCCACACTGGAAGAGACATTGTCGGCCTGGCTCAGGCCAATGCGGTATATGGAAGATCATCTGCTAAGGGATCGGGACCGACGAATCCGGCCAGTTCAGACGACCGGTGCTACAGGTGCCTCTCTTCTGGGCACTGGACGAGAAGCTGTCCCAAAAGATCGCATGTCTGCAGTCGATGCAATAAACCAGGTCATGTTGAGAAGGCGTGCAGGACGAAGCATAAGCAGCTCAGCGGAAACCAACCGCCGCACAGCAAGAAGAAGTTCGAACCCAAGCAGAGCTACAAAGGTAAAAAAATAAAGCATCTGAGCGCAAATGGAAGCCCCGGCAGTAGTGAGGAGTCGTACGATTTCTCTGACGTCAAGAACGTCGCTGTCAATTCAAATTACGAGGCTAAACGAATGAGCGCACAGAAGGCTCGGTTCAAGCCTTTCACAGAGACACTGCAAGTCAACGGGTCTCCGATTAAATTCGAAGTGGACACCGGCGCCGAGCGCACAATTGTAAACAAATCGACAGCGGAACTAATCCGAGTTAAACCGCGCGGCACGACCTTGGTCCTCCCATCTTATTCTAACGAACAGATTCCCCTACTTGGAGAGGCTGTGGTTCAGGTTGTAATTGGCGACATTGCGACGGAGCTGCAGGTCGTCGTCACTGACGGCACAAAGCAGAACCTGCTAGGTCGCGATTGGATAACGCAGCTTGATCCCCTGGCCCGGAAATACGCGGGAGAAGCGTCAGCAGTGGGAATTCTTTCCCTCGATGCTGATCACGAGCTCAAGACGATTCTAGAAGAAAATTCGGAATTATTCTCAGATGGTCTTGGAAAAGATAAAACATTATACAGCCAGACTGCATCTCAAGGAGAACACAACTCCAAAGTTCTGTAAAGCACGACCGGTACCATTTGCTCTTAAGCCCGCCATCGAGCAGGAACTCAAAAGCCTAGAGAATCAGGACATTATCCGGAAGGTGAAGACGTCTGACTATGCAAGTCCAATCGTCCTTATGCTGAAGAAGGATGGAAAATCGATACGAATCTGTGCAGACTATAAGCGAACCATAAACCCTGCCCTCGAGGTGGACATTTATCCGATAGGCAAGCCGGACGAACTGTTTACTCGACTCAGCGGAGGCAAATTCTTTACAAAACTGGACATATCTCAGGCCTTTCTTCAGCTGGAGCTACAGGAGGAGTGCCGCAAGTACACCACTATCAACACCCTTATGGGCCTGTACGAATACAACAGATTAGTTATGGGCCTGGCAAGCTCTTCAGCTCAGTTTCAGGAGGCTATGGACAAGATTCTGAGCGATGCGGATGCGATTTGTTTCGTCGACGACATCGTCGTTAGCGCCGCATCACAAAGCGAGCATAACAAACCACGGAATGCTGTAGAACCACGGAATTAAACTGAACAAGAGCAAATGTGAATTCATGATGCGCGAGATTGAGTTCCTCGGTCACGTGATCGACGAGAACGGCGTGCATCAGTCACCGAGAATTATGAAAGCCATCGCGGAGGCTCCAAGGCCAACCAATATTCCAGAAGTCCGCTCGCTAGTTGGGCTAATAAACTACTACAGGAAGTTCAACAGAGGCCTGTCCGACATCCTAGCACCTCTAAATGCATTGCTCCAGAAGGACGCTGAGTTTATTTGGAGTAACGAGTGTGAACGAGCATTTGTTGCGTGCAAGTCAGCTCTAACATCTACTCAAGTACTAGTCCACTACGACCCGGACAAGCCGCTGGTTGTTCATACCGACGCGTCATGCTATGGTGTCGGCGCGGTGCTTTCACACATTATGAGCGATTCGGACGAGAAGCCAATCTGTTATGCGTCCAGAGGCCTGTCCAAGGCTGAGAAGAACTATTCGCAAATATTGCAATAGAAAAGGAAGGTTTAGCAATAGTCTTCGCGGTGAAAAAGTTCCACCAGTATTTGTACGGCAGACGGTTTATTCTGGTCACTGACCATAAACCGCTTGTGACAATATTCGGTCCGAAGAACAACATTCCAAGCATAGCTGCCAGTCGGTTGCAGCGCTGGGCTGTGATTCTGTCAGCCTATCAGTTTGAGATTCAATACAGGCGGACAGACGAACATGGAAATGCGGACGCGTTGTCAAGACTGCCGCTGGAGAATACTAAGTCCACGGAGGATGGTGTGTTCCAGAATCGCATAGAGGCTCAACCAATCGACCATGGAGAGTTAAAGAGAGCAACAGCGATGGACGGAAATCTGTCCCGTGTTCTGCGATACTGTCGTTTTGGGTGGCCAGAACATAGCGAACAAGAGCTTCAGCCCTACCACTCGAGGCGAAACGAGCTGAGTGTTGAAGATGGAGTCATCTTTTGGGGCATCAGGATGTTGATCCCTGCTTCACTGAAGCAGCAGCTACTGCAACTGCTACACGAAGGGCACCCCGGCATTGTGGCATGAAGTCCCTGGCACGGCTACATGTATGGTACCCAGGGATCGATAAAGACATCGAGACGGCTCTAACCAAATGCAAGGGCTGCCAAGCGCAGAGGAACCTGCCGCCACAGGCGCCACTGCAGCCGTTGCTCTGGCCAGAAAAGGCATGGACTCGACTTCACTTGGACTTTTTTGGTCCATGCTACGGGTTCATGTGGCTTGTCGTTGTCGATGCCACAACCAAGTGGGTTGAAATTTACCCGATGAGGTCGGCGACTGCCCATGGCACGATCAGCAAGCTGCAGGAAACTTTCGCGAGATATGGTTATCCGAGGCAAATCCTCTCTGACAATGGGTCGCAGTTCACTGCTGAGGAATTTAAAAACTACCTTCGAAGCTGCCGCATCACACAAATTCTGACGTCGGTGGGGCATCCAAGATCGAATGGACTAGCCGAACGAATGGTTCAGACCGCCAAAAGAGCGTTAAGAGCGGGCATGAAGGACTCTCATGATGCACTAGGATGCCTAAATGCTTTTCTAGCGCGCTACCGAGTCACGCCACACTCTACAACCGGCAAGACGCCTAGCGAGATGATGCTAAAGTACACGCCAAGAACTAAACTTAGTCATCTTCACCAGGACACCGAGCAAAGAGTTGCTGAGAAGCAGGAGCAGCACAAGCAGCAACACGACAAGGGAGCTTCATAAGTAGCCCGTGAGTTTGAACCTGGAGAATATGTGCTCGTGCTCGACTTCAGGAAGCAAGGAGAGGACAAATGGGCCGTCGGAGAAATTCTTAAACGCCGTGCACAACTCTCATATCTGGTGAAAGTAGGCCGCATGGTCTGGAAACGGCACGTGGACCACATTACTTCGACAGGACTTCAAACGGAGAGCGAGGCCGCTTTGTCCCATGAATTACTGGAGCAGCTAATCGGGAAAGGCAATAACGAGTCGCAGGGAGTTAACTCAGGCGGAGAAGCGACAACCAAGACTAGATGTGCGGAGACTGCCCAGGCCAGGAGGCATCGCTACAAGCATGAGGATGTGCCTCTAACTCAGACCAGACTGAGACCCCGAGCAGCAACTTGATGTGACGGAAATTTTTGTTTAAGAGGAAAACTTACTCTTTGCACAATGACGAACAAATTTTTCTAAGGGGAGACATATGTGGTATATGCGCATATATAGTATATTTCATTTCACACACATTGGCCATAGACACTGCCCCTGTTAACCCTGCGTTCTAAAGCTAATATAAGGAGAGCAAATATAAAGGAAATGAAGGTTAACATCGGCATGGCAAGAGCCCGCTACCAAGCTTGAGATTTCTAACCATAATTAACCTACAGATATGACGGTTCACACTAAATTCCTAGGCTCATTCTTTTCTAGTGGAACGATAGTCTATGGCCAAACCTCACTAAAAAGCGAAGCCTGAGAACTCAAAACGAGGCCTGTTAACCGGTTAACAGGCCTAATAACAAGGCCTGAGAACATTTTAGTACGACTATAATTTGTCAGTTAGTCCATTAGAAGTATAAACTATCAACAGCAGTAACGACCGATTCATTCTTGCCGATTCACTCGAACATGATTTCTACGGTGTTGGTGTCACCATGGACAGTCATGCGCATCTTCTTGGTAGTACCCTCAGACACGACATCTTGCTCATTGGTCCGCCCGTTGGACTCCACGGCTCCTCCGGCGTGTAGAGCGTAGGTCATACGCGAATGGTCCTGGATGTCTAGCCGTATGTACCTCTCAATTGCGTTGGACGAATGTCCAGTGACGCGGGCTATATCGTCCCTAGCCAGTCCAGCCCGATGCAACGTGCTGGCACAAGTCTTCCATAGAGACTGGTTTGAGAATTTACCATCCGTAGACACGGGCTTGGTGATATTCGCCACAATGGAGTCGAGAGTATGCCGGCCGATAGGTCCATTCTGGTACATTGGATCTCTGATTTTCTCTAGCTGCCCAAACCTTTCCTTTCTCGCTTTTAATTTAAGCATCGAATCTTTTACTTTAATTTTTATGTCTATGGTTAAATGTGGAGGGCTGCGCCCCCCACACCCCCGCTTTTGACGAATACCTCACTCCCACTCCCAGTCGCTTCCAATATCTGTAGATTAAGTACGATCTTCGTCTGTTCTTTTGGTGTCTATGGCAGAAAGACCTCGGACGCAATTCTAAGGCCTTGGCTTTGCCTCGGCCTGAGAACAGCGTCCTCGGCCTTTCTCTGCCATAGGAACCAAAAGAACAGACAAAGATTATATACTTCACCTGGACTTCGAGTTGGTAACGGAAGTCGGATGTAACACAGGGCCTGGAGCTTGGCACTGCATGACTTACCTCACACGCAGGTAGCGGAAGAGCTAAAAACGTCGGAAAGGTCTGGGTTTGGGCTGAGGTAGGTGAACCTGTTCTGAGTAAAGGTGAGTCATTCATAGATAAAGTGCTCCGCATTCTCAGCACCGGAGACGCATAATGAGCGTTCCTCACTACGGATTTTTACCTGGAGGTAGCGATGCCAGGCAAAACAGCAATTAATTGAAAGGGCCATGGTCACCAACAGTTGAATGCAAGCTTGATTGTCACAGAGGAGGATGATCTCCTTCCCTCAGACTTGTTGATTGTACAGCTCCATGATGGCGAGAATTTCGAACTGGAAGACGGTAGAAAAACTGTCAATGTGCTGGGAGGTCACGGTTCTCCCTTCTGACACAATGAGGTAGTCGTAGCCACAGGCGGAGTTGATTTGAGATTTTTCAGTGAAGCAGGGAATTTTACGGGGTTGCCAGTTGTCCAAGGCTTCTTGACGTGGTGGTATATTTAGTGGTTTTTAATTTAATATAATAAGGGCAGAGAGGATGGATGGGATTTTGTGCGAGAGGGTCAGCGGCCTCCCGCTGCTTAGAGGTTTCGCAGGCTGAGATCGCTCCACTTTCAGAAAGCAAACTGCTCCTGAATGAGAACACCCACTTCAAGCAGACGGCGGATGGTATTCATTGCTTCCCCCCTTAAACAAAAAAGCAGAGGGGGAAAAAGGTACATGAAGGACACTGTATGCCAGCAAAGTGCGTAGCAGGAATCGCGCTCATGATAGCTCGACAAGCGCGGCCTGGCACCCTGTTGAGAGCTGCAAGAACCCCTTTTACATTCAGGGCGCTATTTCGAAAATTTAAACCACTAACGGAGATGGCCGGTCTCACAATGGCAGTGTTTAGTGCCCCAAAGCAAAACACGAATACGCGATGTTGGCGAAAGCGAAAGCAGTAACGAGGCCTGCGCGAACTGCGCGAAAACACTGCCAACTCAGCAGCGCGGCTGGAGTAAAATACCCCCCCCGCCGGCGGAGGGGTGGGCGCCCACCTAAACAACACAGAACGTACACACGCGGCGGGGGGGGGGCGCACCACAGACGCAGCGCGCTTGGGCACTAAAGCCGGTTTGCTCAAGGCAAGCCTAGCGCAAACCGCAGCCAAATTCACTAATGGCGGCGAGGATGAGGCCCCAGAACCTGCGCAAGAGTCGCGAGAGCTTTAAAATTTGGACGTGTGGGGTCGGGCTAAATATATGGTCAAGGATGACGCCCAGACATCCGGTTTGTTTCTTTATAGTTACGGGTTTGCTAAAGAGACACAGCGGTTGGATCTTCCGGTTCCGGCGGCTGATAAACATGTTAGTCCCGATTTCGGACTTACAGCTTGAGACCGCAGTTGTAACGAGGCATTCGGCACGGGGGATGAAAACTTGAAGGTGATCTCCTAGGATTGTGGGTGATGGTCTAGCCACAGTAGCGGGGACTCCATCGTACTGTGCGAACAATTTAGGCGGTTTAACTTGCTATTGTCGTTTAGAATTTCAACTGGGGTTGTCGTGGCGACGGCTGTTACCGCAGTTATGAATTAGGGATGAGTTTCGATCAATCTGGGATTTGGACTTCTGTTACATGTAACTTGACGCTCGTATTTGTTGGATGGACTGCTGCCAATCCAAGGGAAGGGGCGGCTCGTCTAGGGTAAGGTTGCGGAGGCGAGCACGGGTCCAGGAGGATTTTGGGGAATGCATGAAATCTTAATTGGGGCCTGACCGCTGTTACATTATTAATACGTTAGCTGCATGTTAAAAAGTCTTGTCTCTAAAAAACTAAAATTTTTCAAAAGCTTAGTAACGTTGAACAGTTTCATAGAATTTGAATGGAATTTTAGTAGCACTTATTCTTGAAGCATTTTTAAAAACTGCAATCAAGAACAAAACTTATTTACACAAATAATTTTGAATTTCTAGAATCAACTAGCAATCTACGCCCCCCGTTGGGGAGCCAAAGAAATGCTATACACGTTTTTTTAATAAGCTACATGTATCCTTGAAATCTTAAAAAATCTCCTGTCAAACCTTGTAAGCCTTGACATGTCAGTAATTCCCCCCCCCCAGCTTTAACATATCAACTTCCCCCCTTGACATCTCAGCAATGCCCCAATAAGCCTTGGAAATCTAAAAATATCTGTCAACCTTCTAACCCTAACCCTAACCCTAACCTAACCCTAAAGCATTGAAATTTCAGTAATTCTCTCTAAGAGTCATTATAGCACTACTACAGCATTATAGCGATAAGCTTCTTTTATTTTTTACATAACGCTTTTTTTATCAGCGATCCCTCGCCTGAGGAGGCATCAAATAATGTAATAAAAAGTTTTCAATAAACTACATGTAGCTTCTGACTTTAGCCTTGAAATCTCATTTATACCCCCGTGAGCCTTGACATCTTAGCTATCCCCCCCCGTAAGCCTTGACATGTCAGCGATGGCCCCCATAAAACTTGAAATCTAAAAAATCCACTGTTAACCTTGAAACCCGATAAAATATAACCCTCAACCCACACCTGACCTAAACCTAACTTTAACCCAACCTAAAGCCTTGAAATCTCAGCAATTCTTCTCCCCTAAGCCTTGACATTTTAGTGATTCCTTCTTTAAGAATCACAGCACTATAACGATTTCCACCAAGCTTTGACATCGTAGCAATTCCCAAATGAATCTTTTAACTTCGACATGACTTTTCTTTTATGTATACATAGTGCTACTTTTATTTTTTACATGACTCTTCTTCTATCAGCACCCCCCCCATGGCGAGCCAACAAAGAATGCAATAAAAAATTGAGTAAAGTACATGAACTTTGAAGTAGCTTCTGACTTTTTCTTTGAGATCCCAGAAACAACCCCCCCCCTCGTAATCTCAGTTATTCTCTGAGAGCCTTTACGTCTCAGTTTTTCTCCCCAGCACAGCATTATAGCTGCATTTCATTTTTACATGACACCCTTCATGTCTGACATGACGCTTCTTTTGATTTTTACATTACACTTCTTTTATTCTTCCATGATGCTTCTTAATTTTTTAAATGACACTTTCATTAGTTTTTATGAGGCTTCTATGATTTTTACATGACGCTTCTATGCTTTTTACATGACGCTTCTATGATTATTTCATGACGCTTCTATGATTATTTCATGACGCTTCTACGATTTCTGCAGGACGCTTCTATGATTTTTACATGATGCTTCTATGATTTTTTCATGACGCTCCTATGATTTTTTCATGAGGCTTCTATGATTTTTTCATGACGCTTCCATGATTTTTTACATGACACTTCTATGATTTTTACATGACGCTTCCATGATTTTTTCATGACGCTTCTGTGATTGTTTATATGACGCTTCTATGATTGTTTACATGACGCTTATATGATTGTTTACATGACGCTTCTATGCTTTTTATATGACGATTCTATGATTTTTACATGACGCTTCTATGATTTTTACATGACGCTTCCATGATTTTTTACATGACGCTTCTATGCTTTTTACATGACGCTTCTATGATTATTTCATGACGCTTCTACGATTTCTGCAGGACGCTTCTATGATTGTTTACATGACGCTTCTATGATTTTTACATGACGCTTCTATGATTTTTTCATGACGCTCCTATGTTTTTTTCATGACGCTTCTATGATTTATTCATGACGCTTCTATGATTTTTTCATGACGCTTCTATGATTTTTTACATGACGCTACTATGATTTTTACATGACGCTTCCATGATTTTTTACATGACACTTCTATGATTTTTACATGAGGCTTCCATGATTTTTTCATGACGCTTCTATGATTGTTTACATGACGCTTCTATGCTTTTTATATGACGATTCTATGATTTTTACATGACGCTTCTATGATTTTTACATGACGTTTCTATGATTTTTTCATGACGCTCCTATGTTTTTTTCATGACGCTTCTATGATTTTTTCATGACGCTTCTATGATTTTTACATGACGCTACTATGATTTTTACATGACGCTTCCATGACTTTTTACATGACGCTTCTATGCTTTTTACATGACGCTTCTATGATTATTTCATGACGCTTCTACGATTTCTGCAGGACGCTTCTATGATTTTTTACATGACGCTTCTATGATTTTTACATGACGCTTCTATGATTTTTTCATGACGCTCCTATGTTTTTTTCATGACGCTTCTATGATTTTTTTTATGACGCTTCTATGATTTTTTACATGACGCTACTATGATTTTTACATGACGCTTCCATGATTTTTTACATGACGCTTCCATGATTTTTTCATGACGCTTCTATGATTTTTACATGACGCTTCCATGATTTTTTACATGACACTTCTATGATTTTTTGCATGGCGCTTCTATGATTGTTTACATGACGCTTCTATGATTTTTTACATGACGCTTCTATGATTGTTTACATGACGCTTCTATGATTTTTTACATGACGCTTCTATGATATTTTCATGACGCTTCTATGATTGTTTACATGACGCTTCTATGATTTTTTACATGACGCTTCTATGATTTTTACATGACGCTTCTATGCTTGTTTACATGATGCTTCTACGATTTCTGCAGGACGCTTCTATGATTTTTACATGATGCTTCTATGATTTTTTCATGACGCTTCTATGATTTTTACATGACGCTTCTATGATTTTTTTTCATGACGCTTTCATGATTTTTTACATGACGCTTCTATGATTTTTTACATGACGCTTCTATGATTTTTTAGTTTTCTTCTTGGTGTTAAAAAGCTTTAATTAAAAAAATTCCACTCTCTAAAAATTCGAACCATCGTCCCTGCATTTAGCAGTCAGTCTGTTTACCTCTAGGCTAGCTCTCATCGTTTTGATAATATGAATTTTAGCACTTATAATTATAAGTTTCAAAACTCCAAGCATAGAGTAAATCACACGAGGCAGTTATGACATAATCAATTTCTCAGTCAGTCAGTATCAGTTAGCAATATGGTTACGCAATTTAAATCAAGTCTGGTGCTACGCTTCCACACTGCATTTTCAATACTGTGACGCAATTTAAGTCGGAGTTACAATTCAGTTATGATGCAATCTATTTCAGAATCAGAATTCAACCAGTCAGTTTTTTCTCTAGCATTCTTACAATGCATTTCAAGTCGAAAAGTTTGCTTGACCTTTGCAAAAAAGCATGTTTTTCGAATATTTAATCCCTTTAACATGGAGCAATTTCTTAGCCAAGATGCATGTACCGTCACTGGAAAATTTCTGATCGAACAGTGCAAGTCTCATGAAAATCGGTCCAGCCATTTTTTCTCTAATCGATTACAAGCAAGCAAGCAAGATTTTCATTTTTAGTATATACGAGTGGAACTCCTCCGTTGGAGGAGAAATCCGCTGAATTGAAATCCCCGGAATCCCATGGTTGGAATGTTGAATCTGCAGAACTCCATATCGTAACCCTAACCCTAGCTCTTGGGCCAGCGAAATTGAGCTACTGAAACGATCGCCTGCCCCCGTTGATGCATATGCATTGCGCCATCACTGTCGCAGCCCGGTTCTCACAAATGTACACTGCATTTAGCCGAATTTATTCATTTATGTCGGCCTTGTTACTTGCAAGCGTACAGTAAAGATCTACAGTACAGTCTATAGCCCATGCACCTCCCCAAATGCACAGGGAGAGTCTAGGCTTGTGCATTGCACAGTCAGAATTGAAATTAATGAAACCCCTCCCCAACCACTTAACATTTTCACAATTGAAATCAAGAAATTTTCTATGACAAATTGCTCTGATGCAGTTGAGATTTCGGAACAGAAAATTATACCATTCTGTTCAGTTTTTCAAACTCTTTCCAACGGTGTGATTCACTTTTCTGTAGCTTGAAAATTAAAAGCAGAAATTAAGGTGCAAGTTTTCCCGTTTCTTACTTGCAGAGCGCAATGTACACTCTGTGATGAGTTAAAAAATCAAGCCATCCATTCTCGCGCAGTGTGCACCTCCACCCCTTTTTAACACTGAGCAAGTAGGCCGCCAATTCTCAAGTGCCGGCGACCCTCCCCCAGCTGAAATGAAATACACTGCAGAGATAGGAGAAAAGTTGTGGCGCAACCATACAAAATAGCGTCAAGTGGGAAGGAAGTCCATGGAATGCGATATATAGACATCTGGCTGTCTGGTTTGTGCTGTTTTCTGCTTTTTTGAAGCACTTAAAATTGAAATTTGAAAATGAATTTTAAATTGTAGCATCGTCGGGACATTTGACATGTTTTGGTACCGGTTTGAAAGTTGAGTTGCAAGAATCCTAGGAGGAGATCGTCGACAAACCCGGCCCACCGGCCAACCCTACCACCGGACCACGACGTCAGCTTTAGTATATAGAGAGTGGAACTCCTCCTTCGGAGGAGAAAGGGGAAGAACTCCCATCACCGGAATTCCATTCCCTGAAATATCCATCAACTGAAATTCCATGTCTTGAACCCTATCTTCCAAATCGTCTCCAAATTCTTTACAAAACCTTTCAAAGACCATAGCTCAAAGACTTTCACGTCTCTCATATTTCCTCTCTCCTCTCTTTGCAATTTTCGTGACTCTACTCTCTCTCGTCTCTCTCATCTCATCTCTACCCGTACTCCCTTATTTATGTTTTCTCCCTCGTCTTTCGTCTGTACCCTCTCCTGTCTCTTGTCTCCTCTCTTCTCTCATATCTCTCCTCTTCACTTCTGTCTCCTGTCTTCTCTCTTCTCTCTTATCTCTCCCTCTTCTCTCCTCTTTTATATGTCATCCCTATTCACTTATCTATCGTCTCTCTTAACCCTCTCTCTCTTCTCTTTTCTTTCCTCTCTGCTCTCATTTCTCATATCTCATATACGCTCTCACACTCCACTTACTTGTCTCCAATCTTTCTTTCCTCCTTTCCACTTTTCCCTGTCTCTTCTCTTCTCTCTTTTCTATCCTCTCCATTCTCTCTTTTCTCCTCCCCTTGCTCCTTTTATCTTCTCCCCTCTCTTCTCTAATCTCTTCTCTCTTCTCTCTTATGTTCTCACTCATCTCTTATCATCGCATCTCTCATCTCTCCTCTCCTCACTACTTTCCTCTCTTAACTCTCTTATCTATTTCATCTCTCTCCTCTCTCCTCTTTCTCTTCTCCTCTCGCTTCTTCTCTCGCTTCTCTCTCCTATCTCTCCTCTCATCTCTACTACCGTATTTATATCTTCTAACTGGTCCTTCGTCTCTACTCTCTCCTTTCTCCTTTCTCCCCTCTTTTCTCCTTTCTTGTCTCTCCTGTCTCCCCTCCTCTCTCATCCCTCATCCCCTCATCTCACTCTTTCTTTCTCCTCTACTCTCCCCTCTCTTCTATTTTCTCTGTACGCTCTTATCCCTAATCTATTTTCTCTCCTCTCTCCTCTTTTCTTCTCTCTCCCTCTTCGTTCCCGCCTAAATCCCCTCTTCTCTCCAATCTGTCATGTCTAATATCTCCACTTATTTCTACTCTGTTTTCTATCATCTCATCTCTCTTCTGCTTTCATTCTTCTCTTTACTCTTTTCTCTGACTGATTGAAGATGCCAAATCCATCAAGATCCTCTCCGCGAAGCAGAAATCCTGTCCGTGCAACTGAAAACCATCGAAATCCTCTCCGTGAAACTGGACTCCTTCGAAATCCTTTCCGTGAAACTGAAAACCATCGAAATTCTCTCTTTTAAACTGGACTCAATCGAAATTTTCTCCGTCAAAAAAAATAAATATCAGGATTCATTGGTTAGGGTTATTGTTAGGGTTAGGGTTAGGGTTAAAGCCACACACAGCTGCGTGTTCAAATAAAAATTGAACCAATTGAATCAATTGATTGCGCAACCGATTTCTCAGTCAGTCAGTATCAGTCTCAGTTAAAGTTAACAAAAAGATTGCGCAATCTAAATCAACCCTCCAGTACACAGAGACCGACCTCTTTTCAATACGCAGTAGCAGTTAGAAATTGAACGCCGAACTGATGGGGGCATTGAACCAAAAAATGAGTACAATCTTTGCATAAAGCAAAAAGTATGGAAATAGTTTTTTTGATGCTGCTCTTTTAGTCTTTATATTTATAGCAAACAATTTATATCCTCGAACTCAGCGTTGCAAGATCTTTTCAGCAGTATAAGTATCTTCTCTTAAAGTTTAGAACTCGAAGAGCAGTTAGCGTTTGAAAGTTCCCGTTTTAAAGCATTGAAATATCGCGTGTACGTTCACTGCCTGCCAAAGAGGCTCGCAAATTTATTCATTCATTACACAGGCCGGCTATTACACAGGGCAGCCTATTGAAAGGCACAGATAATAAAACAAATTGATGGCGCAACCGATTTCACAGTCAGTCAGTATCAGTCTCAGTTAAAGTTAAGAAAAACATTGCGCAATCTAAATCAACCCTCCAATACACAGCAGCAGTAAGAAGTTGAACCCTCCCCCAAACTTTATCTATTACGTATCGCAAAACTGAGTACAATTTTTGCAGAAAGTTAAAAGTATGGAAATAGTTTTTTCAATGCTGTGCTTTTTCTTTTCATATTTAAAGCAAACAATTTATATCCCTGAAATCAGCTTTGCAAGTTCTTTCCAGCAATATTAATTTTTTCTCTCAAAGTTAAAAACTCGAGCAACAGTTTGCGTTTGAAACTTTCTGATTTAAAGCATTGAAATATCAATTGTACGTTCACTGCCTGCTAAAGAGGCCCGCAAGTTTATGCATTGAATTTCAAGGTTCAACAAAATCACAGGGCTGCCTATTGAAAATTAGAACACAAATCTTTGCGCAATTGTCTATAAAGTCAGCCGGTGAGCCAGGGTCCGATTGTACACATGCAGCCATTTAGAACGCCCCATCCCCCACTGGAGAGAAAATACACTGCCAAGGTAGCAAAATTTTATGGCGCAATCACTTAAAATTCATGCAAATTTTCAGCTCCGAGCAGAAAGAGGGGACAATTAAGATTATCAAAGGTCAAGACCGCCGTTTTCTGCTTTTTTGAGGATCTTAGAAATTAAAATTTCAGAATTAAAATAGCCTATAGCCGACCTCGGATAATTTCCAATTTTCCCATATAAGTTTCAACGCTGAGTTGCCACTATTCAAGGAGGAGTTGTCGAAATGACAGACAGACAGACAGACAAACAACACGTGAACTTTAGTATATGTACGAGTGGAACTCCTCCTTCGGAGGAGAAAGGGGAAGAACTCCCATCACCGGAATTCCATTCCCTGAAATCCATCAGCTGAAACTCCATGACTTGAATCCCATCTTCCAAATCATCTCCAAATCCTCTGTAAAGCCTTTTTGCTCTCCTCTTTGCCCTCTTATCTCTACAATGTAGTCTCTTATCTCTTCTCTCTAATCTGCTTTCCATCTCTAGTCTCTCATCTCTGCTCTCTCGTCTTTGCTATCTTATATCTAGTCTCTCCTCTCTCTCCTCTCATCTCTACTCCCTTATGTATCCCTTCTCCCTCGTCTTTCGTCTGTACCCTCTCCTGTCTCTTGTCTCCTCTCTTCTCTCATATCTCTCCTCTTCACTTCTGTCTCCTGTCTCCTCTCTTCTCTCTTCTCTCTCCCTCTTCTCTCCTCTCTCATATGTCATCTCTACTCACTTATCTATCGTCTCCGCTCTACTTTCTCTCTTCCCTTTTCTCTCTTCTCTCATTTCTCGTATCTCTTATATACTCTCACCCTCTCCTTTCTTATCTACCATCTTTCTTCCCTTTCTATTGCATCACCTGTCTCCTCTCCTCTCTTTTCTCTCCTCTCCATTCTCTCTTCTCTCCTCTCATCTCCCCTCATCTCTTCTCTAATCTCGAATCTCTCCTCTCTCATATCTCTTCTCTACTCACTTATCTATTCTCTCTCCCCTTTTACACTTTCCTATATGCTCTCACTCTCACCCTCTCCTTTCTTATCTCCTGTTTTTTACACTCCTTTCTACCACCTGTCTCCTCTCGTTTCTCTCCTCTCTGCACTCTCATCTTTACCCTCTTCTTTCTCCTCCCTACTTTCTTCTCTTAAATCTCTGATCTTTCATCTCTCTCCTCTCACCTCTCACCTCTCACCTCTCTCCTCTCTTTCCTCTCTTCTATTGCCTCTGTACGCTCTTATCCCTCCTTTCTTCTCTCTCCTGTCTCCTCTCTGCTATCTCATATCTCCTCTCTCATATCCTCTCCCTTCATCTCCTCTCTCCTCTTCTCTTCTCTCTCCTTCGTTCCCGCCTTACTCCCCTCTTCTCTCCCATCTGTCATGTCTAATCTCTCCACTCATTTCTACTCTGTTTTCTATCATCTCATCTCTCTTCTCTTTTCATTCTTCTCTTTACTCTCTTCTCTGACTGATTGAAGATGCCAAATCCATCAAGATCCTCTCCGCGAAGCAGAAAAATCCTGTCCGTGCAACTGAAAACCATCGAAATCCTCTCCGTGAAACTGGACTCCTTCGAAATCCTCTCATTGAAACTTAAATCCATCAAAATCGTTTCCATAAAACATAAATCAATCATAAATTATCTCCGCGAAACAGAAATCCTCTCCGTGAAGCTGAACATCAACGAAATCCTCTCCGTGAAACTGAACACCTTCGAAATCCTCTCCGTGAAACTGAACACCTTCGAAATCCTCTCCTTGAAACTTAAATCTATCAAAATCGTCTCCATAAAGCAGAAATCAATCATAAATTTAACTCCGCGAAACAGAAATCCTCTCCGTGAAGCTGAACATCATCAAAATCCTCTCCGTGAAACTGAGCACCATCGAAATCCTCTCCACGAAACAGAAATCCTCTTTGTCAAAATTAAAACATTGAAATCGTCTCCGCTAAACTGGACTCAATCAATTTTTTCCGTCAAACAACTCAACTCTCCGGATTCATTGGTTAGGGTTAGGGTTAGGGTTAGAACTACGCACAGCTTCGTGTTAAAAGGCACTGATAAACTATTGAACTAATTGAATCAATTCATTGCGCAACCGATTTCACAGTCAGTCAGTATCAGTCTCAGATAAAGTTAACAAAAACATTGCGCAATCTAAATCAACCCTCCAATACACAGCAGCAGTGAGAAGTTGAACCCTCCCCCCAACTTTATCTATTACGTCTCGCAAAACTGAGTACAATCTTTGCGGAAAGTTCAAAGTATGGAAATAGTTTTTCAAATGCTGTGCTTTTTCTTTTCATATTTAAAGCAAACAACTTATATCCCCGAACTCAGCGTTGCAAGATCTTTCCAGCAATATAAGTTTCTCTTCTCAAAGTTTAAAACTCGAGAAACAGTTAGCGTTTGAAATTTCCCGACTGCTTGCCTGACAGACTCGCAAGTTTGTTCATTGAATTTCACTGCCCAGCTAATACACATAACACAGGGCCGATAATAAAACCAATTGAATCTCTGCACAGTTTTATCTGTTCACAACAGCTATGTACACTCAGCCCAAGCCCAACCCCCCGTTCCGGGGGAATCATTAAATTTAACTGAACCCCCCCGACACGCGGGGGTTTTATTTGCATTGAACGCAGAACACGCGCACCCACCACCCCTCAATACACAGCGGCCCGCGGGCGGAGGTTGGGGTGGCTATTTTTACAAACTGGCTGCAGCCCCAGGCAGAGTGGCCAAAGAAGGTTATTGGGGGTCAAAAAGGCAGTTTTCTGCTTTTTTGAGGATCTTAGAAATTAAAATTTCAAAATTAAAATAGCCTATAGCCGACCTCGGATAATTTCCAATCTTCCCATATAAGTTTCAACGCTGAGTTGCCACTATTCAAGGAGGAGTTGTCGAAATGACAGACAGACAGACAGACAAACAACACGTCAACTTTAGTATATGTACGAGTGGAACTCCTCCTTCGGAGGAGAAAGGGGAAGAACTCCCATCACCGGAATTCCATTTCCTGAAATATCCATCAACTGAAATTCCATGTCTAGAACCCTATCTTCCAAATCGTCTCCAAATTCTTTACAAAACTTTGAAAAAACATAGCTCAAAGACTCTCACGTCTCTCATATCTCCTTTCTCCTCTCTTCGCTATTATCGTGACTCTCTTCTCTCTCCTCTCTCTCATCTCATCTCTACCCCTACTCCCTTATTTATCTCTTCTCCCTCGTCTTTCGTCTGTACCCTCTCCTCTTGTCTCCTCTCTTCTCTCATATCTCTCCTCTTCACTACTGTCTCCTGTCTCCTCTCTTCTCTCTTATCTCTCCCTCTTCTCTCCTCTCTCATATGTCATCTCTACTCACTTATCTATCGTCTCTCTTAACCCTCTCTCTCTCTTCTCTTTTCTCTTCTTTCTGTTCTCATTTCTTATATCTCATATACGCTCTCACACTCTACTTTCTTGTCTCCCATCTTTCTTTCCTCCTTACCACTATCCCCTGTCTCTTCTCTTCTCTCTTTTCTATCCTCTCCATTCTCTCTTCTCTCCTCTCCTTTCTCTTTTCATCTTCTCCCCTCTCTTCTCTAATCTCTAATCTCTTCTCTCTTATGTTTTCACTCATCTCTTCTCATCGCATCTCTCATCTCTCTTCTCCTCACTACTTTCCTCTCTACACTCTCTATCTCTGATATTTCATCTCTCTCCTCTCTCCTCTCTCTCTTCTCCTTTTGCTTCTCTCTCCCTCTTCATTCTCGCCTTACTCTCCTATTCTCTCCCGTATGTCATCTCTAATCTCTCCTCTCTCATATCTACTCTCTTTTCTCTCCCATTGGAAGAACTCCCATCACCAGAATTCAATTCCCTGAACTTCATTAGCTGAATTCCATGACCCGAGTTCCATCATCCAAGTCCTCTCCGAAGACAAAACGTCCTCTCCGTGAAACTGGACTCAATCGAAATTTACTTCGTCAGACAGAACTCAACTCTCATGATTCAGTGGCTAGGGTTAGGGTTAGGGTTAGGGTTAGAGCTACACACAGCTGCGTGTTGAAAGGCAGCGATAATAAAAAATTGAACTAATTGAAGCAACAGATTGCGCAATCGATTTCTCAATAAGTCAGTATCAGTCTGAGTTCAAGTTAACAAAATGATTGCGCAATTTAAATCAACCATCCAATACACAGCGACCGCCCCCTTCCAATACGCAGTGGCAAGTAGACGTTGAACCCCCCAACTTTATCTCTGACCTGTCGCAAAAATAAGTACAATCTTTGCAAAAGTATGGAAATCGTTTTTTGAATGCCGTATTTTTAGTTATTATCATATTTAAAGCAAACAACTTATATCCCCGAACTCAGCGCTGCAAGCTCTTTCCAGCAATAAAAGTCTCGTCTCTCAAAGTTCAAAAATCGAGCAACAGTTAGCGTTTGAAACTTTCTGATTTAAAGCATTGGTATATTGAGTGTACGTTCACTGCCTGCTAAGAGGCTCGCAAGTTGATGCATTGAATTTCACTGTCCGCCAGTTAGCTAGGGTCCAAGTGTACACGCCGCCACTGAGAACGCGACCATCCCCCCACTGGAGAGAAAATACACTGGCGAGATAGAAAAAAGTTGTGGCGCAATCTTTCCACAACTTTTGGAATGGTCGCTTATATCCCTGAACTCAGCGTTGCAAGATCTTTCCAGCAATATAAGTCTCTCCTCTGAAGGTTAAAAAATCGAGAGACAGTTAGCATTTGAAACTTTCTGATTTAAAGCATTGGAATATTGAGTGTACGTTCACTGCCTGCTAAGAGGCTCGCAAGTTGATGCATTGAATTTCACTGTCCGCCAGTTAGCTAGGGTCCAAGTGTACACACGCCGCCACTGAGAACGCGACCATCCCCCCACTGGAGAGAAAATACACTGGCGAGATAGAAAAAAGTTGTGGCGCAATCGCTAAAAATTTATGTAATTTGGCCCTGCTACACCCCTTTAGCTGAAAGAATACACTGCACAGATAGGCCAGCTGTTGTGGCGCAATCAATGCAAATTACGCAAGATGGGCATATTCCCCTATTGTTCTACTATTTCTGCTTTTTTAGGGATCTTAAAATGTGAAATTTTAAAATTAAAATAGCCTATAGCCGACCTCGGATAATTTCCAATCTTCCCATATAAGTTTCAACGCTGAGTTGCCACTATTCAAGGAGGAGTTGTCGAAATGACAGACAGACAAACAACGCGTCAACTTTAGTATATGTACGAGAGTGGAACTCCTCCTTCGGAGGAGAAAGGGGAAGAACTCCCATCACCGGAATTCCATTCCCTGAAATATCCATCAACTGAAATTCCATGTCTTGAACCCTATCTTCCAAATCGTCTCCAAATTCTTTACAAAACCTTTCAAAGACCATAGCTCAAAGACTTTCACGTCTCTCATATTTCCTCTCTCCTCTCTTTGCAATTTTCGTGACTCTACTCTCTCTCGTCTCTCTCATCTCATCTCTACCCGTACTCCCTTATTTATGTTTTCTCCCTCATCTTTCGTCTGTACCTTCTCTTGTCTCTTGTCTCCTCTCTTTCTCATATCTCTCCTCTTCACTTCTGTCTCCTGTCTCCTCTCTTCTCTCTTATCTCTCCCTCTTCTCTCCTCTCTCATATGTCATCTCTACTCACTTATCTATCGTATCTCTTAACCCTCTCTCTCTCTTCTCTTTCTCTTCTCTCTGCTCTCATTTCTCATATCTCATATACGCTCTCACACTCTACTTTCTTGTCTCCCATCTTTCTTTCCTCCTTACCACTATCCCCTGTCTCTTCTCTTCTCTCTTTTCTATCCTCTCCATTCTCTCTTTTCTCCTCTCCTTGCTCCTTTCTTCTTCTCCCCTCTCTTCTCTAATGTCCTATCTCTTCTCTCTTATGTTCTCACTCATCTCTTATCATCGCATCTCTCATCTCTCCTCTCCTCACTACTTTCCTCTCTACACTCTCTCATCTCTGATCTTTCATCTCTCTCCTCTCTCCTCTCTCCTCCCATCTCTACTACCTTATTTATATCTTCTTGGTCTTTCGTCTCTACTCTCTCCTGTCTCCTTTCTCCCGTCTTTTCTCCTCTCTTCTCTCTCCCCTCCTCTCTCATCTGGACTCATCTGAAACTGGACTCCTTCGAAATCCTCTCCGTGAAACTGAGGACCATCGAAATCCTCTCCGTGAAACTGAAAACCATCGAAATTCTTTCTTTTAAACTGGACTCAATCGAAATTTTCTCCGTCAAAAAGAATAAATATCAGGATTCATTGGTTAGGGTTATTGTTAGGGTTAGGGTTAGGGTTAGAGCTACACACAGCTGCGTGTTCAAATAAAAAATGAACCAATTGAATCAATTGATTGCGCAACCGATTTCACAGTCAGTCAGTATCAGTCTCAGTTAAAGTTAACAAAAAGATTGCGCAATTTAAATCAACCCTCCTGTACACAGAGACCGACCCCTTTTCAATACGCAGTAGCAGTTAGAAATTGAACCCCCATCTGTTGGGGGCATTGAACCAAAAAATGAGTACAATCTTTGCATAAGCTAAAAGTATGGAAATAGTTTTTTTGATGCTGCTCTTTTAGTCTTTATATTTATAGCAAACAATTTATATCCTCGAACTCAGCGTTGCAAGATCTTTTCAGCAGTATAAGTGTCTTCTCTTAAAGTTTAGAACTCGAAGAGCAGTTAGCGTTTGAAAGTTCCCGTTTTAAAGCATTGAAATATCGCGTGTACGTTCACTGCCTGCCAAAGAGGCTCGCAAATTTATTCATTCATTACACAGGCCGGCTATTACACAGGGCAGCCTATTGAAAGGCACAGATAATAAAACAAATTGATGGCGCAACCGATTTCACAGTCAGTCAGTATCAGTCTCAGTTAAAGTTAAGAAAAACATTGCGCAATCTAAATCAACCCTCCAATACACAGCAGCAGTAAGAAGTTGAACCCTCCCCCCAACTTTATCTATTACGTCTCGCAAAACTGAGTACAATTTTTGCGGAAAGTTAAAAGTATGGAAATAGTTTTTCAAATGCTGTGCTTTTTCTTTTCATATTTAAAGCAAACAACTTATATCCCCGAACTCAGCGTTGCAAGATCTTGCCAGCAATATAAGTCTCTCCTCTCAAAGTTTAAAACTCGAGGAACAGTTAGCGTTTGAAACTGTCTGATTTATAGCATTGAAGTATCGAGTGTACGTTCACTGCCTGCTTGCAAGTTTATGCATTGAATTTCAAGGTTCAACAAAATCACAGGGCTGCCTATTGAAAATTAGAACAAATCTTTGCGCAATTGTCTATACAGTCAGCCAGTGAGCCAGGGTCCGATTGTACACAGGCAGCCATTTAGAACGCCCCATCCCCCCACTGGAGAGAAAATACACTGCAGAGATAGGGAAAAGTTGTGGCGCAATCACTTGAAATTCATGCAAATTTTCAGCTCCAAGCAGAAAGAGGGGACAATTAAGATTATCAAAGGTCAAGACCGCCGTTTTCTGCTTTTTTGAGGATCTTAGAAATTAAAATTTCAGAATTAAAATAGCCTATAGCCGACCTCGGATAATTTCCAATCTTCCCATATAAGTTTCAACGCTGAGTTGGCACTATTCAAGGAGGAGTTGTCGAAATGACAGACAGACAGACAGACAAACAACACGTCAACTTTAGTATATATAGACGAGTGGAACTCCTCCTTCGGAGGAGAAAGGGGAAGAACTCCCATCACCGGAATTCCATTCCCTGAATTATCTATCAACTGAAATTCCATGTCTTGAACCCCATCTTCCAAATCGTCTCCAAATTCTTTACAAACCTTTCAAAGACCATAGCTCAAAGACTCTCACGTCTCTCATATCTACTCTCTCCTCTCTTCGCTATTATCGTGACTCACTTCTCTCTCCTCTCTCTCATCTCATCTCTACCCCTACTCTCTTATTTATCTCTACTCCCTTATTTATCTCTTCTCCCTCGTCTTTCGTCTTTCTCTTCTCCCTCTCCTGTCTACTCTCCTATCTTCTATCTTATCTCTCCCCTTTTCTCTCTTCTCTCTGCTCTCATTTCTCGTATCTCTTATACGCTCTCAACCTCTCCTTTCTTATCTCCCATTTTTCTTCCCTCCTTTCTACTGCATCACCTGTCTCCTCTCCTTTCTTTTCTCTCCTCTCCATTCTCTCTTCTCTCCTCTCATCTCCCCTCATCTCTTCTCTAATCTCTAATCTCTTCTCTCTTATTTTCTCACTCATCTCTTTTCTCATTGCATCTCTCATCTCTCCTCTCTCTCCTCTCATCTCTACTACCTTATTTATATCTTCTCCCTGGTCTTTCGTCTCTACTCTCTTCTGTCTCCTTTCTCCCCTCTTTTCTCCTCTCTTCTCTCTCATGTCTTCCCTCCTCTCTCATCCCTCATCCCCTCATCTCACTCTTTCTTTCTCCTCTACTCTCCCCTCTCTTCTATTTCCTCTGTACGCTCTTATCCCTCATCTATTCTCTCTCCTATTATCTCTCTTGTATCCCTTTGCTATCACATATCTCCCCTCTCATCTCCTCTCTCATCTTCTCTTCTCTCTCCTTCGTTCCCGCCTTACTACCCTCTTCTCTCCTATTTGTCATGTCTAATCTCTCCACTCATTTCTACTCTGTTTTCTACCATCTTATCTCTCTTCTCTTTTCCTTCTTCTCTTTACTCTCTTCTCTGACTGATTGAAGATGCCAAATCCATCAAGATCCCATCCGCGAAGTAGAAATCCTGTCCGTGCAACTGAAAACCATCGAAATCCTCTCCCTGAAACTGGACTCCTTCGAAATCCTCTCCTTGAAACTTAAATCCATCAAAATCACAGAAATCGTCTCCATAAAACAGAAATCAATCATAGGTTATCTCCGCGAAACAGAAATCCTCTCCGTGAAGCTGAACATCATCGAAATCCTCTCCGTGAAACTGAACACCATCGAAATCCTCTCCACGAAACAGAAATCCTCTCCGTCAAAATTAAAAAATTGAAATCGTCTCCGCTAAACTGGACTCAATCGAATTTTTTTGAGTCAAACAACTCAACTCTCCGGATTCATTGGTTAGGGTTAGGGTTAGGGTTAGAACTACGCACAGCTTCATGTTAAAAGGCACTGATAAAAATATTGAACTAATTGAATCAATTCATTGCGCAACCGATTTCACAGTCAGTCAGTATCAGTCTCAGTTAAAGTTAACAAAAACATTGCGCAATCTAAATCAACCCTCCAATAAACAGCAGCTGTGAGAAGTTGAACCCTCCCCCCAACTTTATCTATTCCGTCTCGCAAAACTGAGTACAATTTTTGCAAAAAGTTAAAAGTATGGAAATAGTTTTCCCAATGCAGAGCTTTTAGTTTTTATATATAAAGCAAACAACTTATATCCCCGAACTCAGCGTTGCAAGATCTTTCCAGCAATATAAGTGTCTCCTCATAAAGTTTAAAACTCGAGGAACAGTTAGCGTTTGAAACTGTCTGATTTATAGCATTGAAGTATCGAGTGTACGTTCACTGCCTGCTTGCAAGTTGATGCATTGAATTTCAATGTCCAACAAATACACAGAGCTGCCCATTGAAAGGCACGAAAACTTATCAGTAGCCATTTCATTGCGCAATTATCTTTACAGTCAGCCAGTCAGCCAGGGTCCAAGTGTACACACGCAGCCACTGAGAACGCTCCCACCCCCCACTGGAAAGAAAATACAGTACAGAGATAGGGAAAAGTTGTGGCGCAATCACAAAAAATTCATGCATTTTTCAGCTCCAAGCAGAAAGAGGGGACAATTAAGACTATCAAAGGTCAAGACCGCCGTTTTCTGCTTTTTTGAGGATCTTAGAAATTAAAATTTCAGAATTAAAATAGCCTATAGCCGACCTCGGATAATTTCCAATCTTCCCATATAAGTTTCAACGCTGAGTTGCCACTATTCAAGGAGGAGTTGTCGAAATGACAGACACACAGACAAACAACACGTCAACTTTAGTATATGTACGAGTGGAACTCCTCCTTCGGAGGAGAAAGGGGAAGAACTCCCATCACCGGAATTCCATTCCCTGAACTCCATCAGCTAAACTCAACTCTCAGAATTCATTGGTTAGGGTTAGGGTTAGAGCTACACACAGCAGCGGGTTGAAAGGCGCCAATAAAATATTGAACTAATTGAATCAATTGATTGCGCAACCGATTTCTCAGGCAGTCAGTATAAAGTTAGCAAAAAGATTGCGCAATCTATTGTAAATCAACCCTCCAATACACAGCGACCGACCCCCTCCAATGCTCAGTGGCAGTTAGAAGATGAAACCAACCCCCGGAACCCCCATGAACCCCTAAAATGAATAAAATCTTTGCCGACAGTAAAAAGTATGAAAAACTTTTTCCATTGCTCCGCCTTAATTTTTCTACTTTAAAGCAAACAATTTTTTATACCCGAACTCAGCGTTGCAAGCTCTTTTCAGCAATATAAGTCTCTCCTCTCAAAGTTTAATACTCAAAGAGAATTTAGCGTTTGAAAGTTCCCGTTTTAAAGCATTGAAATATCGAGTGTACGTTCACTACTGCCTGCTGGCACAAATAATAAAACAAATTGATGGCGCAATTCATTTCTCCGTCAGCCAGTATCAGTCTCAGTGAAAATTATTACGCAAACTAAATTAACCCTCCAATGCTCAGAGACTGACCCCTTGCAATACGCAGTGGCGGTTAGAAATTGAACCCACCCCCCCCCCAACTGTTGGGGGGTCGGTCGAACCCCCATTCAATCCAAAATGAGTACACTCTTTGCAGAAAGTTAAAAGTATGGAAATCTTTTATGGAATGCAGTGCTTTCAGTTTTCTTATTTAAAGCAAGCAACTTATATCCCCGAACTCAGTATTGAAAGATCTTTCCAGAAATATAAGTCTCTCCTCTCAAAGTTAAAAACTCGAGGAATAGTTAGCGTTTGAAATTTCCCGATTTAAAGCATTGAACCATCGAGTGTACGTTCAGTGCGTGCTAAAGATGCTCGCAAGTTTATTCAAATTGAATTCACTGTCCAACAAATAAATACACAGGGCTGCCTATTGAAAATCAGAACATATATCGTTGCGCAATTTTCTATACAGTCAGTCAGCCCGTGCGCCAAGGTAAAAGTGTACACACGCCGCCACTGAGAACGCGACCATCCCCCCCACTGGAGAGAAAATACACTGCCAAGATAGCAAAATTTTATGGCGCAATCACTAAAATTCATGCAAATTTTCAGCTCCAAGCAGAAAGAGGGGACAATTAAGATTATCAAAGGTCAAGACCACCGTTTTCTGCTTTTTTAGGGATCTTAAAACGTAAAAATGAAACATTAAAATAGCCTAAAGCCATCCTCGGAAAACTTGCCGTTTTCCCATATAAGTTTCAAAGCTGACTTGCAAGTAGTCTAGGAGGAGTTATGCAACAAACGGACAAACAGACAAACAGACAAACATCGCACCAACTTTAGTATTTACGAGGCCAACTCCTCCGATGGAGGAGAAAGGGGAAGAACTCCCATCACCGGAATTCCATTCCCTGAAACCCCTTAGCTGAATCCCATGACCCGAATCCCATCATCAAAACATCTCCAAATCCATCAAACTCCTCTCCGCGAAACAGAAATCCTCTCCGTGAAACTGAAAACCATCGAAATCCTCTCCGTAAAACTGGACTCAATCGAAATTTTCTCCGTCAAAAAGAACTCAACTCTCAGGGTTCAGTGCCATCAGTGGTTAGGGTTAGGGTTAGAGCTGCACAGAGTTTCGGGTTGAAAGGCGCCGATAAAAATATCGATTTAGTTGAATCAATTTACTGCGCAACCGATTTCTCATTCAGCCAGTATCAGTCTAAGTTAAAGTTAACAAAATGATTGCGCAATCTAAATCAACCCTCCAATACACAGCGGCAGTAAGAAGTTGAACCCCCCCCCACAACTTTATCTATTATATCTTGCAAAACTGAGTACAATCTTTGCAGACAGTAAAAGTATAGAAATCGTTTTTCGAATGCTGGGCTTTTTCTTTACACATTTAAAGCAAACAACTTATATCCCCGAACTCAGCGTTGCAAGATCTTTCCAGCAATATAAGTCTCTCCCTTCAAAGTTTAAAACTCGAGGAACAGTTTGCATTTGAAACTCTCCGATTAAAAGCACAGTAAAAGCATAAAAAATCGAGTGTACGTTCACTGCGTGCTAAAGACACTCCTAAGTTGATGCATTGAATTTCAATGTCCAACAAATACACAGGGCTGCCTATTGAAAGGCAGAGATAATAAAACAAATTAATGGCGCAATCAATTTCTCAGTCAGTCAGTAGCAGTCTCATTTAAAATGATTACGCAATGCAAATCAACTCTCCAATACACAGCGACCGCACCCCCCACCACCACTAAAGCACACTGAGTGGTATAGTCCGTTTGTTAGAGATTGAAGCCCTTAACTTTATCTATTACGTCTGCAAAAATGAGCACAATCTTTGCAGAAAGTAAAAGTATAGAAATCGTTTTTCGAATGCTGGGCTTTTTCTTTACACATTTAAAGCAAACAACTTATATCCCCGAACTCAGCGTTGCAAGATCTTTCCAGCAATATAAGTCTCTCCCTTCAAAGTTTAAAACTCGAGGAACAGTTAACGTTTAAATTTTTCTGATTTAGAGCATTGAATTTTTAAGACTGCCTGCTACAGGGGGAGGCTCGCACGTTTATTCATTGAATTTCACTGCCGCCTCAACATCCCTAACACGGGGGGGTTCTATTTGCTCCATTGCTCAGTGCACACAGTTGTGGCGCAATCGCTAAAAAAATCTGTACTATTTGTACTTGTACTTGGCTACACCCCCTCAGTTAAAAGAATACACTACACAGATAGGCCAGCTGTTGTGGCGTAATCATTAAGAGTTGCGCAAGGTGATCGTAATCCCTATTGTTATATTATTTCTGCTTTTTTAGGGATCTTAAAATACGAAAATGCAAAATTTTAATAGCCTAAAGCCATCCTCGGACAATTTGCAGTTTTCCCATATAAGTTTCAGCACTGACTTGCAAGTAGTCTGGGAGGAGTTATGCAACAAACGGACGCACAAACATCGCACCAACTTTAGTATTAGGAAGTATTAGGAGGACGAGGCCAACTCCTCCTTCGGAGAAGAAAGGGGAAGAACTCCAATCAGCGGAATTCCATTCCCTGAACTCCATCAGCGGAATCCCATTTTCCAACACCTCTCCGCGCAACAGAAATCGTCTCCGTGAAACTGAACACTATCGAAATCCTCTCCGTGAAACTGAACACCATCGAAATATTCTCCGCGAAATAGAAATCCTCTCCGTGAAACTGGACTAAATCGAAATTTCTCCGTCAAACAGCCCAGCTCTCAGAATTCATTGGTTAGGGTTAGGGTTAGGGTTAGAGCTACACACAGCTGCGTGTTGAAAGGCGCCGTAAAAACATTGAACCAATTAAATTGCGCAACTTATTTCTCAGGCAGTCAGTATCAGCGTCGGTTAAAGTTAACAAAAAGATTGCGCAATCTAAATCAGCCCTCCAATACACAGAAACCGACCCCCTTCCAATACGCAGTGCAGCTAGAAATTGAACCCCCCTACCAACTATTGGGGGGGGGGGTCGGTCGAACCCCCATTGAACTCCAAAATGAGCAAGATCTTTCCAGCAATATAAGTCTCTCCTCTCTAAGTTCAAAACTCGAGCAACAGTTAGTGTTTGAAACTTTCTGATTTTAAGCATTGAAATATCGAGTGTACGTTCACTGCCTGCTAAAGATGCTCGCAAGTTTATGCATTAAAATGCACTGAATTTCACTGTGCAAAAAATACACAGGGCTTCCTGTTAAAAAACAGAACACAAATAGTTGCGCAATTGTCTATAAAGTCAGCCAGTGAGCCAGGGTCCAATTGTACACACGCCGCCAATGAGAACGCGCCCATTCCCCCACAGGAGAGAAAATGCACTGGCGACATAGGAAAAAGTTGTGGCGTAATCACTCAAAATTTATGCCAATTTTCAGCTCCGAGCAGAAAGAGGGGACAATTAAGATTATCAAAGGTCAAGACCGCCGTTTTCTGCTTTTTTAGGGATCTTAAAAATTGAAAATGAAAGATTAAAATAGCCTAAAGCCATCCTCGGAAAATTTGCAGTTTTCCCATATAAGTTTCAACGCTGAGTTGCAAGTATTCTGGGAGGAGTTATGCAACAAACGGACAAACAGACAAACAGACAAACATCGCACCACTTTTAGTATTAATTAAGAGAGAGTGGAACTCCTCCTTCGGAGGAGAAAGGGGAAGAATTCCCATCACCGGAATTCCATTCCCTGAAATCCATCAGCTGAAACTCCACTTGAATCCCATCTTCCAAATCGTCTCCAAATTCTTTACAAAATCTTTGAAAGACCATAGCTCAAAGACTCTCACGTCTCTCATATCTCCTCTCTCTTCTACTCGCTATTATCATGACTCTCTTCTCTCTCCTCTCTCTCATCTCATCTCTACCCCTACTCCCTTATTTATCTCTTCTCCCTCGTCTTTCGTTTGTACCCTCTCCTGTCTCTTGTCTCCTCTCTTCTCTCATATCTCTCCTCTTTACTTCTGTCTCCTGTCTCCTCTCTTCTCTCTTATCTCTCCCTCTTCTCTCCTCTCTCATATGTCGTCTCTCCTTACTTATCTATCGTCTCTCTTAACCCTCTCTCTCTTCTCTTTTCTCTCCTATCTGCTTCTCATTTCTAATATCTCATATACGCTCTCACACTCTACTTTCTTGTCTCCTATCTTTCTTTCCTCCTTACCACTATCCCCTGTCTCTTCTCTTCTCTCTTTTCTATCCTCTCCATTCTCTCATCTCTCCTCTCCTCACTACTTTCCTTCTCTTAACTCTCTTATCTCTGATCTTTCATCTCTTTCCTCTCTCCTCTCTCTCTCTTCTCCTCTCGCTTCTCTCCCTCCTCTCTCTCCTCTCATCTATACTACCTTAGTTATATCTTTTCCCTGGTCTTTCGTCTCTACTCTCTCCTGTCTCATTTCTCCCCTCTTTTCTCCTCTCTTCTCTCTCCCCTCCTCTCTCATCTCTCATCCCTCATCTCACTCCTTCTTTCTCCTCAACTCTCCCCTCTTTTCTATTACCTCTTTACGCTCTTATCCCTCATCTCTATTCTCTCTCCTATCATCTCTCTTGTCTCCCTCTGCTATCTCATATCTCCCCTCTCGTCTCCTCTCTCCTCTTCTCTTCTCTCTCCTTCGTTCCCGCCTTACTCCCCTCTTCTCTCCCATCTGTCATGTCTAATCTCTCGTCTCATTTCTACTCTGTTTTCTATCATCTCATCTCATCTCTCTTCTCTTTTCATTCTTCTCTTTACTCTCTTCTCTGACTGATTGAAGATGCCAAATCCATCAAGATCCTCTCCGCGAAGCAGAAAAATCCTGTCCGTGCAACTGAAAACCATCGAAATCCTCTCCAGAAATCCTCTCATTTCTACTCTCTTTTCTACCCACTCATCTCTCTACTCTTTTCATTCTTGTCTTTACTCTCTTCTCTGACTGTTTGAAGATTCCAAATCCATCAAGATCCTCTCCGCGAAGCAGAAATCCTGTCCGTGCAGCTGAAAACCATCGAAATCTTCTCCGTGAAACTGGACTCCTTCGAAATCCTCTCCTTGAAACTTAAATCCATCAAAATCGTCTCCATAAAACAGAAATCAATCATAAATTATCTCCGCGAAACAGAAATCCTCTCCGTGAAGCTGAACATCATCGAAATCCTCTCCGTGAAACTGAGCACCATCGAAAGCCTCTCCACGAAACAAAAATTCTCTCCGTCAAAATTAAAACATTGAAATCGTCTCCGCTAAACTGGACTCAATCGAATTTTTTCCGTCAAACAACTCAACTCTCTGGATTCATTAGTTAGGGTTAGGGTTAGGGTTAGAACTACGCACAGCTTCGTGTTAAAAGGCACAGATAAAAATATTGAACTAATTGAATCAATTCATTGCGCAACCGATTTCACAGTCAGTCAGTATCAGCCTCAGGTAAAGTTAACAAAAACATTGCGCAATCTAAATCAACCCTCCAATACACAGCAGCAGTGAGAAGTTGAACCCTCTCCCCAACAATCTTTGCAGATTAAAGTACAATCTTTGCAGAAAGTTAAAAGTATGGAAATAGTTTTTCAAATGCTGTGCTTTTTCTTTTCATATTTAAAGCAAACAACTTATATCCCCGAACTCAGCGTTGCAAGATCTTTCCAGCAATATAAGTTTCTCCTCTCAAAGTTTAAAACTCGAGGAACAGTTAGCGTTTGAAACTGTCTGATTTATAGCATTGAAGTATCGAGTGTACGTTCACTGCCTGCTTGCAAGTTGATGCATTGAATTTCAATGTCCAACAAATACACAGGACTGCCCATTGAAAGGCAGGAAAACTTATCAGTAGCCATATCATTGCGCAATTATCTATAAAGTCAGCCAGTGAGCCAGGGTCCAAGTGTACACACGCAGCCACTGAGAACGCTCCCACCCCCCACTGGAAAGAAAATACACTACAGAGATAGGGAAAAGTTGTGGCGCAATCACTAAAAATTCATGCAAATTTTCAGCTCCAAGCAGAAAGAGGGGACAATTAAGATTATCAAAGGTCAAGACCGCCGTTTTCTGCTTTTTTGAGGATCTTAAAAATTAAAATTTCAGAATTAAAATAGCCTATAGCCGACCTCGGATAATTTCCAATCTTCCCATATAAGTTTCAACGCTGAGTTGCCACTATTCAAGGAGGAGTTGTCGAAATGACACACACACAGACAGACAAACAACACGTCAACTTTAGTATATACGAGTGGAACTCCTCCTTCGGAGGAGAAAGGGGAAGAACTCCCATCACCGGAATTCTATTCCCTGAAATATCCATCAACTGAAATTCCATGTCTTTAACCCTATCTTCCAAATCGTCTCCAAATTCTTTACAAAATCTTTCAAAGACCATAGCTCAAAGACTCTCAAGTCTCTCATATCTCCTCTCTCCTCTCTCTCATCTCATCTCTACCCCTGCTCCCTTATTTATCTCTTCTCCCTCGTCTTTCGTCTGTACCTTCTCCTGTCTTCTGTCTCCTCTCTTCACTCTTATCTCTCCCTCTTCTCTCCTCTCTCATATGTCATCTCTACTCACTTATCTATCGTCTCTCTTAACCCTCTCTCTCTCTCTTCTCTTTTCTCTTCTCTCTGCTCTCATTTCTCATATTTCATATACGCTCTGACACTACTTTCTTGTCTCCCATCTTTCTTCCTCCTTTTCACTATCCCCTGTCTCTTCTCTTCTCTCTTTTTTATTCTCTCCATTCTCTCTTTTCTCCTTTCCTTGCTCCTTTCATCTCTCTCCTCTCTCCTCACTCTCTTCTCCTTTCGCTTCTCTCTCCTCTCTCTCCTCTCATCTTTACTACCTTATTTATATCTTCTCCCTAGTCTTTCGTCTGTACTCTCTCCTGTCTCCTCTCTCCCCTGCTCTCTCATCCCTCATCTCCTCATCTCACTCTTTCTTTCTCCTCTACTCTCCCCTCTCTTCTATTGCCTCTGTACGCTCTTATCCCTCATCTATTCTCTCTCCTATCATCTCCAATCTGTCATGTCTAATCTCTCCACTCAATTATACTCTGTTTTCTATCATCTCTTCTCTCTTCTCTTTTCAGTCTTCTCTTTACTCTCTTCTCTGACTGATTGAAGATGCCAAATCCATCAAGATCCTCTCCGCGAAGCAAAAATCCTGTCTGTGCAACTAAAAACCATCGAAATCCTCTCAGTGAAACTGGACTCCTTCGAAATCCTCTCCTTGAAACTTAAATCCATCAAAATTGTTTCCATAAAACAGAAATCAATCATAAATTATCTCCGCGAAACAGAAAGCCTCTCCGTGAAGCTGAACATGATCGAAATCCTCTCCGTGAAACTGAACACATGGAAATCCTTTCGTGAAACTGAACACCATCGAAATCCTCTCCACGAAACAGAAATCTTCTCCGTCAGAATTTAAACATTGAAATCGTCTCCGCTAAACTTGACTTAATCGATTTTTTTCCGTCAAACAACTCAACTCGCCAGATTCATTAGGGTTAGGGTTAGGGTTAGGGTTAGGGTTAGGGTTAGAACTACGCACAGCTTCGTGTTAAAAGGCACAGATAAAAATATTGAACTAATTGAATCAATTCATTGCGCAACCGATTTCACAGTCAGTCAGTATCAGCCTCAGGTAAAGTTAACAAAAACATTGCGCAATCTAAATCAACCCTCTAATACACAGCAGCAGTGAGAAGTTGAACCCTCCCCCCAACAATCTTTGCAGATTAAAGTACAATCTTTGCAGAAAGTTAAAAGTATGGAAATAGTTTTTCAAATGCTGTGCTTTTTCTTTTCATATTTAAAGCAAACAACTTATATCCCCGAACTCAGCGTTGCAAGATCTTGCCAGCAATGTAAGATTCTCCTCTCAAAGTTTAAAACTCGAGGAACAGTTAGCGTTTGAAACTGTCTGATTTATAGCATTGAAGTATCGAGTGTACGTTCACTGCCTGCTTGCAAGATGATGCATTGAATTTCAATGTCCAACAAATACACAGGACTGCCCATTGAAAGGCAGGAAAACTTATCAGTAGCCATATCATTGCGCAATTATCTATAAAGTCAGCCAGTGAGCCAGGGTCCAAGTGTACACACGCAGCCACTGAGAACGCTCCCACCCCCCACTGGAAAGAAAATACACTACAGAGATAGGGAAAGTTGTGGCGCAATCACTAAAAATTCATGCATTTTTCAGCTCCAAGCAGAAAGAGGGGACAATTAAGATTATCAAAGGTCAAGATTCAAGTTTTCTGCTTTTTTGAGGATCTTAGAAATTAAAATTTCAGAATTAAAATAGCCTATAGCCGACCTCGGATAATTTCCAATCTTCCCATATAAGTTTCAACGCTGAGTTGGCACTATTCAAGGAGGAGTTGTCGAAATGACAGACAGACATACAGACAGACATACAGACAGACAAACAACGCGTCAACTTTAGTATATACGAGTGGAACTCCTCCTTCGGAGGAGAAAGGGAAGAACTCCATCACCGGAATTCCATTCCCTGAATTATCCATCAACTGAAAATTCCATGTCTTTAACCCCATCTTCCAAATCGTCTCCAAATTCTTTACAAACCTTTCAAAGACCATAGCTCAAAGACTCTTACGTCTCTCATATCTACTCTCTCCTCTCTTCGCTATTATCGTGACTCGCTTCTCTCTCCTCTCTCTCATCTCATCTCTACCCCTACTCTCTTATTTATCTCTACTCCCTTATTTATCTCTTCTCCCTCGTCTTTCTTCTGTACCCTCTCCTGTCTACTCTCCTATCTTCTATCTTATCTCTCCCCTTTTCTCTCCTCTCTCATATCTCATCTCTAATCACTTATCTATCGTCTCCGCTCTACTTTCTCTCTTCCCTTTTCTCTCTTCTCTCTGCTCTCATTTCTCGTATCTCTTATACGCTCTCAACCTCTCCTTTCTTATCTCCCATTTTTCTTCCCTCCTTTCTACTGCATCACCTGTCTCCTCTCCTCTCAATTCTCTCTTCTCTCCTCTCTCTCCTCTCATCTGTACTATCTTATTTATCTCTTCTCCCAGGTCTTTCAAATTTACTCTCTCCTGTCTCCTCTCTCCCCTCGTCTTTCCTCTCTCATATCTCTTCTCTACTCACTTATCTATTCTCTCTCCTCTGCTCCCCTTTTACACTTTCGTATATGCTCTCACTCTCACCCTCTCCTTTCTTATCTCCTGTTTTTTACACTCCTTTCTACCACCTGTCTCCTCTCGTTTCTCTCCTCTCTGCACTCTCATCTTTACCCTCTTCTTTCTCCTCACTACTTTCTTCTCTTAAATCTCTGATCTCTGATCTTTCATCTCTCTCCTCTCACCTCTCACCTCTCTCCTCTCTTTCCTCTCTTCTATTGCCTCTGTACACTCTTATCCCTCCTTTCTTCTCTCTCCTGTCTCCTCTCTGCTATCTCATATCTCCTCTCTCATATCCTCTCCCTTCATCTCCTCTCTTCTCTTCTCTTCTCTCTCCTTCGTTCCCGCCTTACTCCCCTCTTCTCTCCCATCTTTCATGTCTAATCTCTCCACTCATTTCTACTCTGCTTTCTATCATTTCATCTCTCTTCTCTTTTCATTCTTCTCTTTACTCTCTTCTCTGACTGATTGAAGATGCCAAATCTATCAAGATCTTCTCCGCGAAGCAGAAATCCTGTCCGTGCAACTGAAAACCATCGATATCCTCTCCGTGAAACTGGACTCCTTCGAAATCCTCTCCGTGAAACTGGACTGCTTCGAAATCCTCTCCTTGAAACTTAAATCCATCAAAATCGTCTCCATAAAGCAGAAATCAATCATTAATTATCTCCGCGAAACAGAAATCCTCTCCGTGAGGCTGAACATCATCAAAATCCTCTCCGTGAAACTGAACACCATCGAAATCCTCTCCACGAAACAAAAATTCTCTCCGTCAAAATTAAAACATTGAAATCGTCTCCGCTAAACTGGACTCAATCGAATTTTTTCCGTCAAACAACTCAACTCTCCGGATTCATTGGTCAGGGTTAGGGTTAGGGTTAGGGTTAGGGTTAGAACTACGCACAGCTTCGTGTTAAAAGGCACTGATAAAAATATTGAACTAATTGAATCAATTCATTGCGCAACCGATTTCACAGTCAGTCAGTATTAGTCTCAGTTAAAGTTAACAAAAAAATTGCGCAATCTAAATCAACCCTCCAATACACAGCAGCTGTGAGAAGTTAAACCCGCCCCCAACTTTATCTCTTACGTCTCGCAAAACTGAGTACAATTTATGCAGATAGTTAAAAGTATGGAAATAGTTTTTTGCGGTGCTTTTTCTTTTCATATTTAAAGCAAACAACTTATATCCCTAAACTCAGCGTTGCAAGATCTTTCCAGCAATATAAGTCTCTCCTCTCAAAGTTTAAAACTCGAGGAACAGTTAGGGTTTGAAACTGTCTGATTTATAGCATTGAAGTATCGAGTGTACGTTTACTGCCTGCTTGCAAGTTGATGCATTGAATTTCAATGTCCAACAAATACACAGGGCTGCCCATTGAAAGGCAGGAAAACTTATCAGTAGCCATATCATTGCGCAATTATCTATACAGTCAGCCAGTGAGCCAGGGTCCAAGTGTACACACGCAGCCACTGAGAACGCTCCCACCCCCCACTGGAAAGAAAATACACTACAGAGATAGGGAAAAGTTGTGGCGCAATCACTAAAAATTCATGCATTTTTTCAGCTCCGAGCAGAAAGAGGAGACAAATAAGATTATCAAAGGTCAAGATTAGAGTTTTCTGCTTTTTTGAGGATCTTAGAAATTAAAATTTCAGAATTAAAATAGCCTATAGCCGACCTCGGATAATTTCCAATCTTCCCATATAAGTTTCAACGCTGAGTTGGCACTATTCAAGGAGGAGTTGTCGAAATGACAGACAGACATACAGACAGACATACAGACAGACATACAGACAGACAAACAACGCGTCAACTTTAGTATATACGAGGCCAACTCCTCCTTCGGAGAAGAAAGGGGAAGAACTCCAATCAGCGGAATTCCATTCCCTGAACTCCATCAGCGGAATCCCATTTTCCAACACCTCTCCGCGCAACAGAAATCGTCTCCATGAAACTGAACACTATCGAAATCCTCTCCGTGAAACTGAACACCATCGAAATATTCTCCGCGAAATAGAAATCCTCTCCGTGAAACTGGACTAAATCGAAATTTCTACGTCAAATAGCCCAGCTCTCAGAATTCATTGGTTAGGGTTAGGGTTAGAGCTACACACAGCTGCGTGTTGAAAGACGCCGTAAAAACATTGAACCAATTAAATTGCGCAACTTATTTCTCAGGCAGTCAGTATCAGCCTCAGTTAAAGTTAACAAAAAGATTGCGCAATCTAAATCAACCCTCAAATACACAGCAACCGACCCCCCTTCCAATACGCAGTGCAGCTAGAAATTGAACTCCCCCCCACCAACTATTGGGGGGTCGGTCGAACCCCCATTGAACTCCAAAATGAGCACAATCTTTGCAGAAAGCTAAAAGTATGAAAATCTTTTCTTGAATGCTGTGAATTTAATTTTCATATTTAAAGCAAAAAACTTATATCCCCGAACTCATTGCAGCAAGATCTTTCCAGCAATATAAGTCTCTCCTCTCTAAGTTCAAAACTCGAGCAACAGTTAGTGTTTGAAACTTTCTGATTTTAAGCATTGAAATATCGAGTGTACGTTCACTGCCTGCTAAAGATGCTCGCAAGTTTATGCATTAAAATGCACTGAATTTCACTGTGCAAAAAATACACAGGGCTTCCTGTTAAAAAACAGAACACAAATAGTTGCGCAATTGTCTATAAAGTCAGTCAGTGAGCCAGGGTTCAAGTGTACACACGCAGCCACTGAGAACGCGACCATCCCCCACTTGAGAGAAAATACACTGCCAAGATAGAAAAATTTTATGGCGCAATCACTAAAATTGATGCAAATTTTCAGCTCCAAGCAGAAAGAGGGGACAATTAAGATCATCAAAGGTCAAGACCGCCATTTTCTGCTTTTTTAGGGATCTTAAAAATTGAAAATGAAAGATTAAAATAGCCTAAAGCCATCCTCGGAAAATTTGCAGTTTTCCCATATAAGTTTCAACGCTGACTTGCAAGTATTCTAGGAGGAGTTATCCAACAAACACACACACACAGACAAACAACGCACCAACTTTAGTATTAAGACGAGGCCAACTCCTCCTTCGGAGAAGAAAGGGGAAGAACTCCAATCAGCGGAATTCCATTCCCTGAACTCCATCAGCGGAATCCCATTTTCCAACACCTCTCCGCGCAACAGAAATCGTCTCCGTGAAACTGAACACCATCGAAATATTCTCCGCGAAATAGAAATCCTCTCCGTGAAACTGGACTAAATCGAAATTTCTACGTCAAACAGCCCAGCTCTCAGAATTCATTGGTTAAGGTTAGGGTTAGGGTTAGAGCTACACACAGCTGCGTGTTGAAAGACGCCGTAAAAACATTGAACCAATTAAATTGCGCAACTTATTTCTCAGGCAGTCAGTATCAGCCTCAGTTAAAGTTAACAAAAAGATTGCGCAATCTAAATCAACCCTCAAATACACAGCAACCGACCCCCCTTCCAATACGCAGTGCAGCTAGAAATTGAACTCCCCCCCACCAACTATTGGGGGTCGGTCGAACCCCCATTGAACTCCAAAATGAGCACAATCTTTGCAGAAAGCTAAAAGTATGAAAATCTTTTCTTGAATGCTGTGAATTTAATTTTCATATTTAAAGCAAAAAACTTATATCCCCGAACTCATTGCAGCAAGATCTTTCCAGCAATATAAGTCTCTCCTCTCTAAGTTCAAAACTCGAGCAACAGTTAGTGTTTGAAACTTTCTGATTTTAAGCATTGAAATATCGAGTGTACGTTCACTGCCTGCTAAAGATGCTCGCAAGTTTATGCATTAAAATGCACTGAATTTCACTGTGCAAAAAATACACAGGGCTTCCTGTTAAAAAACAGAACACAAATAGTTGCGCAATTGTCTATAAAGTCAGTCAGTGAGCCAGGGTTCAAGTGTACACACGCAGCCACTGAGAACGCGACCATCCCCCCACTTGAGAGAAAATACACTGCCAAGATAGAAAAATTTTATGGCGCAATCACTAAAATTGATGCAAATTTTCAGCTCCAAGCAGAAAGAGGGGACAATTAAGATTATCAAAGGTCAAGACCGCCATTTTCTGCTTTTTTAGGGATCTTAAAAATTGAAAATGAAAGATTAAAATAGCCTAAAGCCATCCTCGGAAAATTTGCAGTTTTCCCATATAAGTTTCAACGCTGACTTGCAAGTATTCTAGGAGGAGTTATCCAACAAACACACACACACACAGACAAACAACGCACCAACTTTAGTATTAAGTTTCAACGCTGACTTGCAAGTATTCTAGGAGGAGTTATCCAACAAACACACACACACACAGACAAACAACGCACCAACTTTAGTATTAAGAAGATAGATAGATAGATAGATAGATAGATAGATAGAAGATAGAGAGAGAGGATTTCTACGTGGCACAAATACTTTCTGAATTGCACATACATTTTTCTATAAAGAAGCACGGTTCGAGCCTGACAAATCGTCGAAATCGATCAAATTTTCGACGATTGCAAAAAAGCCTAATCCAATAAATTCGACATGCTGTTCCATACTCTCGCTCTGACTCTTCTCGTGTCTGCTCCAGGCATCTTTGGAGACGATGGTGAGATTCTGTGTATTACGAGCTACTCAGAGAATGGCTTTTTGATGTGTAGTCATTTAAAAACTTTAACATAATTCTAAAGTTTGCGCCCTTCATTTCAGCCAACTTCAGTGAGTACCCAATACTACAATTCAATTCTGAGATCTAGATTAACTGGGTAGAAGTTTCCTTGCTAATCAACATTTCTATACAATAATTCAGCTGTTTTAGCCTTTGAAACGAGAATTTTCATTGAGTTGATATTGAAACTCGTTAAGCTTTATATCCAAAAAAATAGAACGATTTTATCTTTCTGTTCGCAGCTAAATCTGCCAATGGTTTGCTCACATTTGTATTTAACGAGAATTAGAAATTTACAAAAATACGTAAAAAAATTGAATTCCCACCTTCATTTCAGATCCAAGCGGTAAGTTTCTATTAATTTACTGCTCTAGCATTGAATAGAACGTTTGGGTAAATTTACAGTCTCTCCCTATTGTAATTTTCGGCATAAGTTGTTCACGGGTCGGTGTATAAACGCTCGTATAACCTTTTTGATTCATAAAACGTACTCGTACATTTTTTTTTTATTTCCCCTTTCTTTACGCGAATTCAATGCTTCGCATTTAGGCTTGAAAAATCACTGATTATCGAATGCGCACAATCACTAATAAAACAAATTGCATGCCGCAACAACGCCCTATTGTCTGGGCTTCGTCCGGCTTTCTTAGTTTGCTTAAATGCAGCAGCTTTTTAACTGTTACTCGTACTTTGTGAACGAATCTGAGGGTAATATGTCTGTAATCAATCAAACCATTTCAGAAGACTACGTGGGTTGCTATTTTAATTCAAATGGATTTAGAGCTCTAAAATTTTTGAGTCATAGAAATACTGAAATGGCACCTAATCTCTGTTGGCCAAAATGTCAATATTTGGAGAGTAATTTTTTTCGGAATATTCGACAATCAATGCTTTTGTGGAAACAAAATCTACAGTCATCCAGCTTCAGGTCTCAATAGATGCAATCGAAGATGTGGTGCACATAAAGAGGCAGAATGTGGTGGTAGCAATTTCATTAGTATCTACAAAGTGCCAAAGCTTACCATTCCATTGGTGCCAGGTAAGTGGAGCTGTTTTTTTGCTAAATGTCAAGTAAGCTGCAAAAATACGGAGTCCCTTTTATGCCGCCATTTCAGCGCCCTCAAAGGGATGCTTTTATTGGTCTCCTACTGAAAACGTGCTAACTGAAGAAGTCAAAGAAAATTTTCTAATCATGAACCAGGAAAATTGTGCTAGAAGTTGCCTTGAAAAGCGAAAAAAATTATTTGGTCTAGCAAACGGCAACCGATGCTACTATGGCAATACAATAGCTCGTGGAAGTCCAGTGAGCAAAGAGTTTTGTAACCAGCAATGTCAGAATGCGCAATACGGACAAAAATGTGGAGGAGAATATGGAATTGAGATATTCGATTTAGTTAAAATACAGATCTAAATCAAACTCAATCGATCAACTAAAGCTAAACTTGACAGTAAATTTAATCCCAATAACTGATAATAAAATAAAAAGTTAAAACGTCATGAACAGCATTCAATGAAATTATTTAAGATCTGCAAAAAATAGCAGCTATCAAATTTTCCTCTGGTATATCTTATTTTGCAACTCTTTTTTAATAATTATAGGCCAGGAATAATATCAACCATTTATGTGATGGGTTTCGACCTTTCGGCCCCCTTGTGGGGAAGCCTTCGGGCCTCAGGTCTCAGAAATAAATCAATTAGAGTCCTGGCCCCCCACTCCTGTCAGATGGTCAGCCCCTTGGTAGCTTGATCGTGTGGCGAGCAGTCTAGGTCCTATAGCTAAGAGAGGGACAGTGAGAGACAAGCAGGGAGAATTTTGAAGGTAAAAATTAGTTAATCCGCAGATTAGCTAACTCGCTGCCACCAGCCCGTACGTCCTGGCTCACCACACCGGGACTCTCGAAATCGGGCTTCCGACTAGAAGGGGCTTTGCACTTACCTGCCAACTAGTGGCTTTTTGCTGTCAATCTCGAAGTAATAGCCGATGATAAGGGACACTGCTGGGACTAGATCGCATTGGCCATGCAGGTACAGAGGGGACTTGTGCAGGGGATTCTTGCAGTGGCGAGATTATGGGGTAGCTACATGTACTATTACATTGCTAAATACGAGGAATTGTACTTTTGGCCTTCAACGCGCCGATCAGCCTCTCCTAGCGCTGATGATAGGCTAACTCGAACATCAGATACCGCATGATTCATCAACCGAGCCGCTTGGCTAACCTAGAGTGCACAGAGTGCATCTCTGGAGCCGTTTCGGCACTATTGGCAATTTCGCTACCTGATTTGATAGATTGATCGACTGAGAACTGCCTTGCCATTGGTCCACTGTGACCGGCGCCTACTAGCTTAGCTCCTCATCTGAGCCATCGGCGAACAAAGAAATAAAACCGATAAAAATAACTGTTAGATTTAACCTTCTCCTTAGTTCACTTCACACTTCAGACTGAATTGGAGTCTTAGACTACTAGCAGTATTATTGAATGACTCCTGCCTCAGCAACAGCACTACTGAACAAAATGAGCAAAAGTGTGCGCCTAATCCAGCAACTAAAACAGGGGACAGGTAAGGAATCACCCAATCAAGCAAGTCTAGGCAGCCTCTCACCCAACCAATCAGAAACTCAACAGCCGGAGACCAGGCAATCCACAGTGACCGAATCGGCTTAGTGCTTCGCAGCTGTAGGCGCGGGATGATGCTGATGTCACAATCTTCGCAGATAGCTAGCAGGTGATGCTCTTAACTTTGATGTTCACTGCTGATGACCGAGGGAATTCGTCCTTGATGATGATGGGGGGAAGTCGCAATCCGGGGATCAAGAAACGACGGTCAATTCCTGGCCGGTGGAGCCAAGGGTAGCGGGCACCGGGAACGGGAACGGGATGAAGTCCTTGCGGGCCAAAAACACCAGTTTAAATTGCCGCCAACTGGACCGCAGTTTGTTATAATGAGACACGTCGATTCTGATTGGCTGAGCCGATTTGTTAAAATGAGCGTCGAATTTTCAGATTGGCTAAGCTCGTTGCTACCCAGAATCACGTGACCGGGAGATCCTATCAGTTCCTCCGGGGTCTTAAAAACATGACAGGTGCGGCCATAAATCAATCAAAATCGCAACAAAATGATTTATGACTTTTCGCGTAGAATTGAAAAAAATTAATGAAAAATATACATTAGAAAGCTCTTATCAAATAGAAAGTGAAGATAATGAAGAGAAATCGCTAATTGCTAATCCCAAAGTACTTATAGGGGTAAAATGCATAGCTGTCAAAACTGTCACACGCTTGAGTGAACACGAACAATAGGCTCTGACCTCATAAATCTTGATGGTCTGTCAAATGATGAGAAAAAAGCTATCATTCGCATCCCCTCAGACCATCTGGCGCCCGCCTCAACACTGAGTGAGGCGCAGGTGGCTGTCAGACCAGCTTCGAAAGCGATGATTTATGACCCAAAAAGCTGCGCCTATGTTATTATGACTACTAGTATGACCAAACATTATATCTAGTACAGATTCTATGACAATCCGCAGAAAAAGGATAAAAATGCCCATTGCCCACTGTTAGTAGGCTAGTAAGTTTAGAGCCCATGTGCTAGCGCGGGATTTGGGAAAAAGTGCGTCCTCATCATATGCATAAGAAGAGCTAGGGGCAGTTGTCATTAAAATACCAACAAAACACAAAGTATGTTGTGATGTACAAAGAGACGACAATTTGTATTAGCTATATTATATAAATGTGAGCAACTAATTAGAGATTAGTATTCAAAATTAGTGTTACAGTATAGAGTTTTACAGTATAGAGTTTACAGTGATGGGGAAGATGTCTCGATAGTGGATGATGCAGAATTGATCGTAATAATTTTCCGTGACAAGCAATAGCTGTTGCTTTCAATACGTACTAGAACGTCATACGCAATGTTAAAAAAATTATCACAGCCAAAAAGAGGCAATCAGTGATGCCCAGTACAGGATATACATCGGCTCTGACTTTCAAATCATCAAACATGTACACTCTGTGTGCTCTGGGCAGTTGGCCTCTCGTGGGCGTCTCTCGAGTCTCTCGAAGAGTCTCTCTCCTAATAAATTTTTATCTTAAAATGTCATTGAAAAATCAGACATTTTAAGATGAAAATTGAGAAGAAAAGAATTGCGAAAATTAAGACGCAGAAAAATCGATGACGCAAAGCACAGCAAGAGAAATTTCATATCGGAAGGATGTTACGTTTTGCTATCATAAATATAACAAAAAGCATGTTGTTAAAACCCGCGGATTTTGAATCCGGCGAAATTTGAATCCCCGGAACTATTTTTGCAAACTCATACTCAAACAAAAACTTGGTAATAGTTAGGATGAGAGGTAAACAAAACCTGAAGTAAATTGGACTGAAAAGTAAATTTTCACAATTAGATTAGAAAGAAAAGTAAATTGTGACGATTAAGGCGGAAGACTTTGTGTAGCGAATAGTTTAATTTTATTTTATTTGAGTCAACGATCCAGTATCAGCAGCCGCGATTTCACACTAGCGTAATGTAAATTGGTACGATGGACTTTAATGCAATGGGCTCTGTTTGCGCCTTGCGAAGGCCGGTCGGGACCCTGTTGATTGGTGGGCCGAAATAGGCGGCGGAAGGGTAAACTTGTGAGGGCGAGGAAAGCCAGACGGCTAAGGGCCCGCGAGCAGAGAAGAAGTGAGAAAGCGGCTGCTGACTGCAAGTGCATATTTAAAATTAACATGTAAATATGACAAAAATTGATAAAACAAGCTAGCTAATCAGACAAACCCCAGGCGCAATGTACAAATTAATCGAGTAGTGCTAGAATACTGCAAAGTAAATGATTAAAACAAATAAAATAAAAGTAAAAGTAAATAAGTAAAATAAAAAAATAAAAGTAAAAAGCAGCTGATTTCCGCCGTCATGGCCCTGTGCCGCTACTGTGCTTAACGCTGCTGTGCTAACACTGGACAGCCTATCGGATTTCTTTGAGACATCCTCTGGGGTGCTTCAGGGCTCTTACCTCATTGTTTCCCGGCAGCTTCAACTGGCGCCGGGTGAGGCTCGTGCACGCCTTGTGGCAGGCGCTTTTACAGCCAGAGCAGTTGACCGCCTTCGCGATCGCCCTGATCCTGGAGTGGCACCGTTTGCACTCGACGTTGGCCTCTTGCGGCGAGAAACCCTACACAACCACACGTCCCGCCCCATCAGGTACTGCGCCGTCGCGCTTCTCGTACTACCGGCGCACTTTTGGTGCACCCGATCTCGACACTCCGCACAGGTCAACCAGGTCTTCCTGAGTCCCTTGCCACACGTGGCGCACTCGGTTCCGGCCGGTCCTGGATTGGATTCGACGTCACCACTGCGCGTTTATCTACTCCGAGCCGAGTCAGCCGGGCCGCGCTCGCCAGCATCTCTCATACTCCAGTCAGCTTCGTTGTAGCTTCGGTCGTGAAGGTCCGACGGAACGCGCCACGACAGATAACAGTCCCCCCGAGGTCCATTCCTCGTGCCTGTTGTTGTTTTTGTAAAGTAAATACATGTACATAGATACGAACTACTTTATGAGAAGTAACACGATATGCATGAAATACAAATAATAAAATAAATACATGCGAGGCGAAAATAAATTACAAATACAAAAAAGAAACATAAGCGCAATATTAACACGTATAGAATATTGTTAAAATGAATGAATGATTACAAGAAGTACGGTATGCGAGCGAAATAATGAAATACGATATGATATATGTACATGCCTTTAACGAACCACACTGTCACAATATAATACTACGCTAAAGCCAAGACGGGAGTCTAATGGAATATTTGTAAGCAAGGAGAGAAGATTTATAAGAGTATGTAGTTTCTTAGTAAAATAAAGAAGCAATAGCAGGTCGTAACCATGGATGGGGCAAAAGAAGCCGGCTGGCAGTCGGCTGGCAAAACATGACACCCCCTTGCCAGCAGACTTGGCGCCCCCCTTAGACGTGCCCCCTCATCTGAAATCCTGGCTACGCCCCTGGTTTAAGACTAAGTAAAGGCGAAAAATAGTAAGTATTCTGATGAAGAACATGCTTGAGGAGTGATAGAGTATCATGTACGAAATGAAAGAAATGGATCAAGTAGTGAACGTATTGAATAATTAATGAGGTAAGTATTAAACAATAACGTAAAACCAAGTCTACTTCATTAAATTTATTACTTCAAACAAATATTCAAAATAGCGCTATGGAGACTTGATTTATTTTACAGATGGTTCGTAATAAATAGTACTAATTCAATCATTTTCTTGAGACACTTAAATTGCGCAGTGGCATATTTGGTGCATCCGTTTTTAACTGGAGGCGTAGAGGCTCTGGAGAGTTATGAACTTAATTTGAAAATCCACTGCATTTTGGTGCGTTAATTGTCTTGTAGCTGATAGTATTGCCAGGCAACTTCTCCCTGCTAAGTGCTGTCAGCAGTTCGTCTACCTTGGCGGTCTGGTGCCTGACGTTTGCGAGGACCTACGACGTCGCCGTGGACTTGCTTGGGCTGCCTTCCGTTCCGTGAGAGTTGTCCTGCAGTACGAAGCCCTGCCCAACCGCCAGAGGGCGTCGCTGTTCCAGGCGGTAATCGACACCGTCCTGTTGTACAACGCGGAGACCTGAATGCTGACGGAATCGCCTGAAAAGCAGGTCGATGCGGCGCACGCTGGGCCTGCTGCGCGCCACCTTCCAGTTCGGCTGCGAGCACGTCCCTAATGCGGCATTCTATTGCCGCGAACTGTTGCGCCATCGGCGTCTCCAGCTGGCAGGCCACATTATCCGTGCAGAGTCCTACTGCCCACAGCCGGGGCAGGAGGTGCTGCTGCTGACGCTGCAGGCAACCCTACGGGCGGGGGCAGGCCTCGCACTCGTCGTTTCAAAGACTGCCGTAAGCGTAGGCCCTGCGGCCTACGTTCGTGTTCAGGCCCTCAAGCTAGCCCTGTGATGTCTCTACTCTCATGACTCACCTGACTGGCTGACGGCCTATTTTTTGTTGCTTTTGTTGTTGTTATGAAGCTAAGTCAACTCCTTTATTTTTATTGTTTCTTTGCTATTTCCGCTGTATTCGTAGGAATTGGAAACACATAATTTGATCTCTTTGTGTGTGTACTATATTGTTCAAATCTAAGCATCGATCATACATTATCCCATACCTTGATAGACTAAAAGAGGGATGAAGCGGCAAGTATAAAAAGGTGCAGCTGGGTGCATTACGTGTGAATTCAGTTTGTAGTCCTCCCCAATCTGTTTTAGCACTGGCACTAGGAATTACGAGTGCGTAATGCCACTTAGCTCTCTGACCCCAACATTTAATTTCCTGTGATTAATGTAGGTCAATACTCGTATGAGGGCCCCAAAGACACCTACTGGTAGTAACTGAACTAGCTCGTAAAAATTGTTAGTTGTTCACTGCCTCTTCGCATTAACCAGTGAAAAAAAGTTCAGCCTTAGCTACAGCTAAATATAAAAATGTTTTATTAAGTTTGCAACAAAACCTAATAGCTTCTTGAATGCGAATCCCAAATAAAAAAAATTCTATTACAAGTTTTCTGCTCGGACTTTAATTCACGATCCGTTTCTGCTAGTGTTTGTGGAGGCGGGCCAGGCCCTCCATAACGAGTCCAAAGGCATGATTTATTTACTCAGTAATAACAAATAATATAATTATTGCTGATGAAACCCGGCCTAATGGGCAGATGCGCAACCAACAGCTCGGTCGCAGCTATTGCGTCGTGCATCTGAAGGCTGCGTACGGCTGTTCAGTCCAAGGACTGGAGGGTCGCCACGCACCCTCAATTACCTCAGCTAATGCTGGCACCCATTTTACAGCTGGGTGAACTGAAGCAACGCAGAGTTAAGTGTCTTGCTCAAGGACACAAATTGTTTCGAGTGGGTCGAGAATCGAACCCCCAAACTTTTAGTCTGGGCCTAATTTTTCAGGGAGGAAGTGGCTTAGGGAGTTTACTCAGAAGTTTACTCAGGAAGACTTGCAAAAATTCCTAGAAATAAAAACAAATTGGTAGCACTTAGTGATTGACGGCTCTTTAGTCCTCCAGCTTTTTCAATTCATTGGTTTAAAATCAAGTTTTAAGGTAGTAACGTGAAGTGGGGCTGCTCGACCATACAGAAGATAGAAGCAAGGACTACTAGACTAGATATATTCCTGTGGTCCTTGGATAGATGTTGACTTGGATCATCTAAAACTCATAACCCGTAGATTAGTTTAGTTCGATTTAGATTGGAATTTAATGGGCCACATGCAGTTCCGAGCACAAACTATCAACTTGAGTGAAGGGCTCGTAAGCAAAAGAGCCTATTTCAGGAGATCGGACTGTAGAGTTTTTCGACATTCGCGCTCACTAAAGCAAAATCTTTTTTCTTTGTTCCCCTCCTCTTCATGGACCCTTGGTTTTTTAACCCAATTAGTATAGTATGGGGTATTACTTTTCTAAAATTAGCATTTGATTAAATGCTATTCGTATCAGTACATGCATATTGTTTTGGGTTAATAAAATGTGCACTAGCAGCAGCAAGTGCACTAACTTGTGTAGTAAGCCAGTGGACAGTTAACCGGAGTTGGTGTGGATCTGAGTGGGAGAGCATGTTGGAACCAGACTGACCGAATCAACTTGCCGAGAGAGAGAGAGAGAGGGCAGGATCCTGCCTAGGCTGAGTATGGGTCTTTGTACATCCACTCGTGGCGTGAGTCAGACTGAGAGAGAGAGAGAGAGAGAGAGAAAGAGATGATTTAAGGTGATCTTGCAGGTGGCATGTAACTTTATTTGTTGAATGGGCTGCTTACGATTCAAGGGCGAGGATTCTGTGGCGTGCATGAAGATCTGAATTGGGGCCTGACCGCTGTTACATTATCAATACTTTTAGCTGCATACTTGAAGAGGGAAGAGGAATCGACCGCGGCTTTCCGGGCCAAGTATCCAGGTGCAAGAGGTACTTCCAATTCGACAAAGCTCCGACTGCTCGTCTGTCATCGGCTGAGAGTCGTCTGCAGCGTCAGGAAGAGCACCTCTCGTGCACTGGCTGTGAGCAGTACAACACAGAGCTGACATATTGGCCCTCCAACTGAATCAAGCTTGAACCTAGCTTCAAAAAAACCTATGATTTTGAAAAATGATGACTTTATCATAAGTATAGGTATAGAGGTATTTTATGCTTTTGTTATGTAAGATGGGAATAACATAATTATAATTTAGCTAAAAAATGAGTTGAAAGTTTATTACGGAAGTTTCCTAAAAAAGTTAAAACTAAGTAATGCAAAAAATATAGAATTCCTAATAAAAAATTTGTCGTTCAAAAACGAAAAGTTTAGAAAAACCGAAGTTTGTAATTTTGAATGGAATTTGAATGGCAATTTGCTTTAGCTACATTGCAAGATTACTTCAACTGCAAGCGTATATACTAAAAGCATTTTAAATTCCAAATGAGAGGCTCAAAAAAGTCAAAACATTTAAATTAATTACAAGAAAAAATTTGAGTGTTGAATTTTTTAAATTCAACGTGGAAAAATATTTTCAGGAATTCTTTTCTATAAAAGAATGAAACCTACGAGACTGCCGAATCAAGTTTTCGACGAACTCTATAAAGTCTAATAAAAATATCCCAAGCAAAAAACAATATGTATTTTTCTCTCGCTATGATTATTCTCGTTGCTGCTCCGGGCGTCTTCGCTGCCGGTGGTAAGAGTCTGTTTTGATTTTGGTTGTTATAATTCGTACGTACATGAAGCTATTCTATTTTTTAATTAATGCTAAGTTTGCGCCTTAAATTTCAGCCGAATTCAGTCAGTACTGAATAAGCCAAAGCACGCCTGAGATCTTGATCTTGACGTTTTTACCTCAAGGGGCAGATAGATAGCCTATAGAGCATGGCTGCGGGCTGGGGGGGAGAGGGGAGAGAGAATAGAGAAGATAGAAGGGGGATGAGAAAAGAGAGGCGAGTGAATAAATGAGAAGAAATGAGACGACAGGAGAGGAGTGATGAATAAAAGAAGAGAGAAAAGAGGAGAGGCGAGGAGATGAAAGGAAGAGAGAGGAGATTAGAGAGAAGAGTATAAATATTGGCGGGCCGGATTGCTATTGTGAAGTTTTAAAGGGCCCGAGGGCCATACAGAGAGGCTTTGCACGTGGCCTGTAAACTTTATGTAATGAGAATCTACGTTTTTCAAAAGTAATAAATTTCCACCTTAATTTCAGATCAAATCAGTAAGTTCCCAGCCATTTGATGCCCCAGCCCATAAATACTCGTAGATCAGTTAAATAGGCCCAATGTATTATAGCTATCTCTACATAGCAGCTTGTGTGGAAGGGGGTGTTTACAGATCAAAGTGTAGAACCCTTTTGGTCTGCCCGACGTCCAACTTTTTGCCTTTTTATTTACTCTTTCTTTATGCTCATCTTTATGCTTAAGCTTGGAAATCACTTGTTATCAAGTACCCCCAATCACTATTCAATCAAATTGCAAGCCCCAACAACGTCTACTGTCTGGGTCTTCATTCCAATTTTTTGCTGGCTAAGGCAGCTTTTAGTAAATGTTTGTAACTGAGTTTGTAACTGAGTTATAAACAAGTTGATTAAATACGTCTCTAATCTATCAAACCATTTCAGAACATTATGCAGGTTGCTTTGTGCACAAGAGAGGTGAATCCGAGGCTCTAAAATTTTTTAGTCAAGAATCCACTAGAATGGCTCCTTACCTCTGTTTGCCCAACTGTCAAGTTTTGGGAAAAAGGTTTTTTGGAATAACCCAAAATAAATGCTATTGTGGAAACGATCTCTTAACTCTGAAAATTACACCAAACAGATGCAATCAAAGATGTAGTGCAAAAGAAGAGACAAGATGTGGTGGTTTGAACGCTATGAGCGTCTACAATGTGACAGGCATTACCATTCCATTGGTGCCAGGTAAGTGAAACAGTTTTTTAACTACATCATGTCATTTAGTAAGTGTCAAGTTAGCTAGCCGCCAAAATTTTTTTCTCGCTCATGTTTCGCCATTTCAGCGCCGTCAAAGGGATGCTTTATGTGGGACCCCATTGAACTGGTGCTAAATTTTGAAATGAAAGAAAATTTCCCAGTCATGAACCAGGAAAATTGTGCCAGAAGCTGCCTTAAAAAAAGCGCAAAGTTATTTGGTCTAGCAAACGGCAACCGATGCTACTGTGGCAATGAAATAATTAGGGGAACTGCGTTGACCCAAGATTATTGTAACCAGCAATGTCAAAATGCCCAATACGGTCTAAAATGTGGAGGATCATTTGCAATTGAGATATTCGATTTAGTCCTTATAAAGGTCTAAATTCAACTAAACTGACCGGAACGCAACTAACTAAACTGAACTGGACTCAAAATGTGATCTCAATAATTGATAATAAAATAAAAAGTTCAAACACCATTAACAGCGTTCAATACAATTATTTAAAGTCTGTAAACTATTCTGACTCCGTCATTTCTTATTTCAACTGTCTTGACATCATTACCTAAAAGGCAATGGAGGCAATGCGCAGGTAGACTTGGCTCGTAATTGGGTTTTTAAGATTTTTTGTCGCAAAAACGCATATTATTCTACTTTCATAAAAAAGTAAGTAGTCTGCCAAGATGCTATCCTAAGCCGGCTAAATTTAAATATCTGCTTCTTTATGTACGCTCGTGTATTGTCTACTTTTACATCTACTTACATACCGTGGCGCACAATGAATTAAAACCACTAAGTAAAATTATGTTATTTTTGGCATGTTTGTCTTTAGGCTAAATTCAAGTATTAAATTGGAATTAAAAGTTGTAGGGATATTATTTTATGATTTTTGTATGGTGTTTTAGTTCACTTTCCAGCCATTTTCAGTTCGAAAAGCTGATATTTGAATGGGAAGCACAGTTTTAGGTTTAACATTGAAATAAGACCATACATGAATACAGTGTACTAGGGAAATAAGTAAAGAAAATGCACTGTTATTGTAATGACTTAAAAGTAAGTCTTGACTTACTGTGCGGGTTGATAAGCACCAGGAAGGTGCGGCCGTCGACAGGCCAGCGAAGTCGACGTGTAGCCGGGACCACGGCTCCGATGAGAAGGGCCACGGGTGCACAGGCGCCTTGGGCGGATCGGCCTGGTTGAGCCGGCAGGTTTCGCACGCCTTGACGGAGTCCTCCACGTCATTGTCCAGGCCGGGCCACCACACGTAGCTGCGAGCGAGCGCCCGCATGCGGCTGGCTCCAGGGTGGGCCTGGTGCAGTTCGCTGAGGACCTTCGAGCGGAGGGCGGACGGAACGATGACTCTGGACCCCCAAAGCAGGCAGCCCTGCTCGATGTTCAGCTCGTGCTGTCGGCTAGAGAACGCTTCGAGGCCCCCTGCAGCTGGGATCCGGGCGCCCGACTGCAGACACAGCAGCACTCTGCCGAGCTGCGCGTCCGTCCGCGTCCTCTGCGAGATTACCTTTGCCGTCAGGGCCGAACCGACGTCTTCGTCGATGAGGAGGCAGTTCACAGCTGGCTCCTCGATGAACTGGGTGCCGAGCGGAAGGTGAGAGAGCGAGTCGCAGTTGCCGTGCGGCGCCGTGGTCTGAGCTCCAGGCTGTAGTCGAAGCTGGCGAGCGGATGGCCCAGCGCTGCATGCGAGCTGCGGCGCGTGTGCCGGGATGGCCTTGCGCTCACCAAGCAGTCCAAGTAGGGACTGGTGGTCCGTCACGATGACAAAGTGCCTGCCGTACAGGAACTGGTGGAACCGGGCAGGCCGAACATGATGGCGAGCGCCTCTTTGTCCAGCTGCGCTTAGTTGCGCTGAGCGGGGGTCAGTCTGCGGCTCGCGAAGGTAATCGCCTGCCCCTGGCCGCCGATCTTGTGCGACAGGACCACCCCCAGACTGTATGGCGAGTCGTCACACTCCAGGTACAGTGGCAAGTCTGGGTTGTAGTGCACGAGCGCGCCCGAGGACAGCAGCAGTTCCTTGCTGATGGCTGCGACGGTCTCCGGCGTTCTGAGCGCGATCTCGCTCGCGTAGCGCTGCGCTGCCTCCATCGATGACACCGTCGCGACCATCAGGGCGTAAGTAAGCTTTGAGATTTCCAGCTTTGAGAGTTCCTGAGACCGAAGACGGCCTGGTCTCGCAGTCTCTCCTCCAGCGCCGTGCCGAAGTTGCAGTGCAGAGTGGCTGCCTTCAGCCCTGCCAGGAAGGTGGCGAAGTCCTCTCCCGGCAACTGCATTCTCTGCTGGAACTTGAAGCGTGCGGCGATCTCGGATGGCGCGGGAGCGTAATGGTCTTGCAGAATTTTCTTTAGGCCGTCGTATGACCTTTCTGAAACCTTGTCCGGCTGACATAGGTTGCGAAACACCGTGTAGGCGGTTTCTCCGATGGCAGTGCAAAGTGTGGCCACTTTGGTGGGCTCCGCAGTGACTTCAGCGCATACGAAGTATTGTTCAAGTCTCTCGATGTAAACTCGAAGTCGGAGTCCCTTGATAACTCCGGAATGCGGCTAAAGGCTGAGCTCGTCGCCGTTGTAATGACTTAGAAGTAAGTCTTGACGTTTCGTCCAAAGCTCTGCCTGGGAGCGGATCCAGGCCCGAACCGTATATGCGAACACGAACGTATGGCGCGAACACAAACGTACAGGGGATGCGTAGTAGCATATGAAGCTATGTGGAGCGTGCAGTAGCGGTGACTCGGGTGAGTCAGTGAGGGAAACAATCGGTGCTGCTTAGTCAGTGGGAGAACGCATACTGGACCTGCTGCGGAGGTCCGCAGCCCAGGCCAGGACAGTTATCCAACAAACTGCTCTAATACTTTGCAGTATGTCCTTTTGAGTTAATCAAAGCATTGAAACCGCCTAGGCATGCTGTCCACCAGCTTCTGGCACACTTCTGTCAGGATGGCAGCCCACGAGTCCTCAATGATACGGTCAGCTGATCAAAGGAAGTTGGCTGCTGCCTCTGTAGGTCCCGCTCGACCCAGTTCCACAGATTGTCAGTCGGATTGAGATCTGATGACTGCGCTGGCCAGTCCACGGTGCAGCTGTTGTTCTCAGCAAGCCATGCATGCCTTCACAACCTTGGGGGTTGGGGGTGTCCTTTGAATCGTTGTCCTGTTGAAACTGTCCCACTGCCAGTTGTTCACTGCACCCAGTGGCAGCGCATCTGCTGCCTCTGATAGGTGGCTGCTGAGGATGTCACGGTACTTCTGACTGTCCAGGATGCCCTCAATGCGAGTTATTGGCCCAGGTCCAACTCTGGAGAATGCAGCCCACACCATGACATTGCCACCTCCATGCTTCATGATACCAATTTGTTCACCTGGGATCAAATTACTCAACAGCTCGGCGCGCACACAACGGTGACCATCAGAATCAGTGCGGGAAAATTTGCTCTCGTCACTCCAGATGTCCTTGGCCCAGTCCTGGGTGTCCAGCTTGCATGCTGCTTCGCCTAGTTCCAGCGCCGCTTTCGGTTTTTTGTTGTCGCAGTCTAGCAGTACCAGACGGCGGCGGACAGT